>JARFOD010091092.1:0-17804 GCA_031763545.1 Mopalia muscosa | reverse complement strand
GAATGTAGGTGGGGGTAAGTGTGAGTGTGTGGGTAGGAGGAAGCTTTGAAAACACATTGCATTGTTTCCTAAACCACACCATTGGTTTACAATCCATTTTATTGGCAGATCGATTGTTACAAATTGTATATTGGTGGTTTGTTAATGGTATATGATGCAGTAATATATCTATAATATATATACGTAAAACGATATAAATATTGCTGCCTTTAGAATAATAATTTTTCCAACCAGTTTAAAACATATTTACTAAACTAATGGTTGTAAAAGTTTAGGACAGAATGAATTTACATTGTGCGAACTCTATACCAAACAATATTGACAATATCTGAGACGCAATTTTAAAAAATAAATGTTGTTCATCTTTACTTACGCCCATTCTTTTTATATACTTTATTTAAGAGGATTTTGATTGCTTTCACCCGGATTCGAACCCGGGATTCTGACAAGCAGGATGAGGGATAGCAACGGCCGAGCTTAGTATTACTCTTCTAAAATTTGTAAAAAGCAATCCCACTAGCATAGGGATGTAGATTAATTAACATCAATGAATCATCTCATGTTCTAGAAAACAAGTTTGCTCTTAATATATTTTGAATAAACTAAGAGAGAAATTTTTTTTCTTAATATATCTTTATATATATTTCAGTCGGTAGAGTGTAACCCGAAGATCCAAGGTTCGAATCTGGTGGAGGCAAGACATTTTTCTCTCTTCATTTATTTAAAATATATATATTTATTTTAATTATAGTTAAAGAAATTTTTACTTGACTCGGGATTCGAACTTGACTCGGGATTCGAACTTGGATCTCTGGCTAGCAAAGCTATATATAAATTTAATGTATAGAGAAACAAAACTTTGTTCCAAACCAGGTCTCCACACGATGAATGAAGATGCTGATTAAAGCGACACCATAATGAGGAACTATAGGTGTATGTACTGACTATGGAGCGACCGCCCCTATATCGTTGACAACATTAGGCAGAAACATGTGATGTGACTTGGACACCTGCATCCCGTTATTTATTTACCACGCGTTTGTTCAGATTCAACAGTCAGCCAACATGTATTTATGTAATTATAGTAATTTTATATCTGTCAGTTCTGCTAGCTCATGATTACCGGCACGGTAAAAAGTTCCTAATTATTGCTCGGAATGGCAATAACTAGATCCTGGTGGATATATTGGTTAATAATAAATAACGAGGGTTATTTAGACTGCTCTGTTTATATGAGTGTGCGGGATTTATTCTGTATCTAATTGCTCGAGTCCGCAGCATAAAGGCGGTGGACGGACTTTCTGCGTTACTTCAGACTGTATTGGTAACATTGTCACATGTACTTACTGGTGGTCTATCGGGAGAAATACTTAGACCGCAGCTTATTATTATTTCAACTGAACTTTTATAATATTGTAGTTGCAGCCATTTATGGTAAGTACGGTTTAGCAGTAAGGCCTGGTGTGGTTTATGAAGTCGTCACCATTTTGTCGGTACAGGGTATTCAACAATGATGCTGGTTTGTACCCTTTCTATTTACCGTTTTCACTGTAACATTTAGCGGTTATCTTTCATGAAGTATTGTCAGTGTAAGGTTGGCTTTCCTCAGTTAAATTGCTATAAAGTTGCGGGTAGCTTTATTGGGGAGACACATTAATTGAGGCACTCCAGTTTCTATTGTGACCTTCAATCACGTTAAGAATCTACTGGTAGTGTGGACGTGTAAATCAGTTGTTATATTGCGGCGGCACGGTATGCCACAGAGCGACGTGCTTAGCCCGCTTCTATTTGCCAGTTTTATTATATTTATTATATAATCCGCTGCTGATTAACCGTGCAGGACTAAAGCGCCTTTCTTTGGGGATCCTGGATGCTTTGACCTCATAGACACCCTTTGATTGTGCTATTAACCACTATAAATGTGGCTGGAATTTGAATCCATTTCAGCTAGTTTCAACGGATGACGCAGTCGTGTGGAATGCCATGTGGAAGCTATAGCCCCATCAACAAGTGGAAAGAACCAGCTTGTATGGACAAAATTCACCGACGCACACTCACACCAGAGCACTCGCGACTGTCGGAAGGAGGAACTCAAAACGGGCTGAAAATATCAAGGACGGAAAGAGTCATATTTTTAATCTTCACGTGAGCATCTGTTGTTTTGTTTTTTAATAGCGTAGGGAAAATGAAATTCATTGACATCTGGGACCACATATCCGTGTTGAGATCGGCATCAAACACTGATACAGAGCATCGTGTGTACTATAGTAACCTAAATCGGAAGTCGGTTAGAGCGTTAGCGAGACTCCAGTTCGCAGTTCTGTGTCGGCGAGTAAAACGTTGTTTTTTTTTACAATAGAACTGTATATCGCAAGTTCATAGTATAGTTTTGTCCATCCGCGAGAGCAAAATTCAAGAGAATGACTATATGTTCGTGAAATGTATTTTAGTTCGGTCTGCTTGATGATCTTGTTCGTAAAATTCGTATGTTGGATAGCATTTGAAAAATCGAAGCATTAACTGGAACACATAGCTATCCACAGTAAGGAATTTTGTACCAAAATATCCCAGGAAAAAGGTTAAGTTATCAAGATTGTCACAATCATAAGCGATATGTATTTCAAGTACATACAACTAGACTTGGTATATTTCCAGCTATCGAATATGATTTGTTTAACATCTGTATCACGAAAGGAAAGAAATGAAGAACAGCCTAGCTAATAATATATCAAGAGGACGGATTTAAGGATTTAGCTATATTTGGAATATATATTTTATGGACTATGCCTTAATAAATTAAGTTAATCAAGTTAGTATAATCGATGGTAGCTGCAGAATACTACAATTCGATGCAAATGGGGTTTTGTGCCTCTGTCATCTGGTTTACTAGAACATGTATCAACTAGGTAATGGTACTTTATATGTATAGGTCTTTCTTGGACATGATTCGGTTCAGTTGCTATGACAACCGGAGGCGGATCTCGAGTGACACTTGTCGCTATTTCCTGAAAGTTGATCGTGCAATTTTTAGCTGTAGACGGCTGAACTATAAAATGAGTGTATGGGTTAGAACATGACACGTTAACTGGTAGGCATACACGTTTCGAAACCCAATGGAGAAAGTTCTGCTAGAATTACCTAAGTATTTAAATGTTCTTGTTGGAAGGCGACTGACAAATCTCTTTTGTGTGTTGATGCAATTTTGCATCGTTAAAAGATTTGGAGTAAGCGTGCAGTGGTTAGTATTTTCGTTATTTACCGCGGATATTCTCTTAGTTAGCAATTGTTCTGGTTTTTATACCAGAAGTCCGGTTGGCTTGATGGCACAATTTGACTAAAGTTATACGATTAAGATATTTGTCATATGGGTCAATGGGCCAGCTGCTCGGTTCCTTTTTCCACTGACAGTCGTGACTGTGTTTTCCGAACTGTAGAATCGGGGAGAATTAAGTCTATAAGCACCAGAAGATTTGATTAAGAGCCCCTACGGTCACTTCTTGATAACCGTCAATATTGGGCCTAATCCACTTTATGCCAGGGTTGGTCTCGGGATTTTGACAAGATGGTGTAGGCCTACGTGAGTTCGATTTCCGAACTGATCCTACCCTCGATGACTCAGCTTATATTGCTAGCCTATTCTTACGAAACTAGCCTGTCCAAAAACAACAAATAGTTTATTAACATTGGACTAATACTTACATTGACAGGCTCAACTGTTTAGGAAGCAAAAGTTGGTCCCCTGGTAAGCTCGTTTCTCTTTTACAAACACAACACCACCGGCTACATAAGTGGACAATTCAGAACATGATAGAAGTATTACGTTAACATTTGAAGGGTGCATTCATTGAAATTTCAACACTTGTACAAGATTGTACGCCGGGCGTACTGACTACGTTTGCAACGTACTGCAACAGGTTTGCAGTCATGTTCATGACTCGAAACCGATTTCGTCCACGTTCAGGTAACTCGATTACAGGGGTGGAATGTTTAAAATATTTTGTCAGACATGTTCCCAATTTTGTCCTACAGGCCTTTTAACACAATGTTAAATTCTGGGATTTTTACAGGACAATCTCAATTTGTACTGGAAATGTCCTGCAAATGTATATTTATTTCCAGCCCTGGGATATATACCAACCAAGAAATTAACCGAAAGGAAGCAGAACTTCCATCAGATACAGTTTTTATCCTTTCCCATCTCCTTCCCTCAGTGAGAAGTTATGGCCGTGACTTAAATCTTACCACATGGGACACTATATGTGGTATCTAGTTCATATTAATGCACCAGTTAAAAATCATACTTTATTGAACTCAATCGTACGATGTGTTTTGAGCAAGATCTGAAAATTTTTTCGGAATAATTTTATTTTTAATATGTAGGCCAAGCAACACAATACGAGACGAAGAGCAAACAGTTTGGGGATAGACTCTTGATGGCTGGATCATTTAAGCGGACGGTGAGCAGGGACATCATTTGAGACGAACTTGATCAGGGCAGTCAGATGGTACTTGATCCAGGAACCGTTATTGTACATGTCGCATATGCAATATTGATGGTACAGCTTCATCAAAAACTTCTTGCAGATTGACATTTTTTATCCAAACTACATAGAAAGTTAAATCTTTTTAAAAGCGATCGTCGTGAAAAAACGTCTATCGATATACCGAAAGCTTTCATTTTACAGCTCCTTACCTGCACTCATAAATTTTTTAGCCTGTATAAAGTCCAAAAGTTTGTTTAGAAACCAGTTCGTATCCTTTTGTTACCTTATTCCCATGCGCCTTTGTTCGTTACGGTAAAGTCGCATGGTGAGAATCTGCTTCGCCGACAAAGGCCCTTGGTATTCGGGTGCACACAAAATCTCAAACCACAACAGAAACGGCTATCATGGCTGAGCTAGATGGTACACAGTTTATTTGGGTTCCCCGGCTTTCCATCTCCATTTTCTGAAATATCAGGGAAATTCACGGATACCCTTTCATTTATACCAGCACCACCTTCTCACCATCGAGTTTTACCAACGGACAACACCAACAACATCTGACATGCGATTGGCTTTGCACTCAGCGGCTTTGGTACGAGAACAGACTGCGCACCACTGTGAGATATGTTTGATATATTTGGTGGTAATTTTTTAAAATTCACCAAATGTCAGACATGTCACAACAGAGGCCTGCACCTTCCACCGTGACTGACCGTATCTGACACCGTAGTCATTCGAACAGATCATTAGAAAAATCTTTGGAATAACATGGAAGAGTATTTAAGATAATATATTTTCCAGGGTCAGATTATCAGTACAGCCCAGACAATAAAACGCATATATGGGTAATTTTTTAAGGACAAACTACACTACTTTCGTGTCTGTGAACCGTATAAGAAAAAGATCAACAGCATTTATTCTGATGGAAATTCGTTGTGGTTCTGGCGCAAGCCTCTGTAGCTCAATTTATTGGAGAGCTGGTCTTGATTTCTATAAAGATACACGAGTTCGAAGTCTAGCTAATTAACGGAGGCATGCATCATTTCGTTTTTCTGCATTATACCGGAAGATGACATTCATATATGATCAGAAGGAACAACCTCATACAGCAGATTGATTCTCTTTTAATGGCTATATAAAGCATTTGCCTGAAACTTTAATTTTGACACGAAAGTATTCGATTTGAGTTAAACAATAACTAAAATTGTACGGCAAACTGTTCTATTACAAGGCAGTGAAACGGATATTCTTTCAATATATTTTTTATATTCCATATATTATAATTGAAAAAAATAAATACAATTTGAATGGATATTAAGATTTGGCGTTATGATATTGTGTATTTAAGAAAGTGAATGTTAAAGCGATACTCCCGGCTAAAATCACTCTTATATTCCTTGAAAGGTTACCATTAAATATACTTAAATATGGTATCGACTTATCGCTTGTTGATTTCATAAAATAACCAGAGGGTTACAGATATATACCTTCCTACGACCACTGGCGGCTGACATTTTGGGCGTAGCCAGCTCTGTCCTGACGTCACGCGACTAACACTCTTTAGTGTTACGGGTTAATAACATTTGTGAACCAATGACATATATAGGTGAACTGTCAAAGGTTTAAACAGTCGACTCTTTTTTTCTTTGAAAAGAAAGATATTTGAATGGTTAATATTTGTTGGGCTCTTCTCAACAAAAGTAAAAGTACCTAGACATGGCCGCGTGGATAAATTTGACTGTAGTTACCCATTGTTTAAGATCCAAGTATAAAACTGATATAGCTCGATTAGAAATTTAGAGAGCATAATTGAACACAAGACATGATGCCCGTTTTACCTATATGATGTACACTGACATATTTAATATGACAAACGATTTGAAATTGCTTCATAGCCTTGATAAAAATGCGGAGATACATTTGAATTATACCTGCTGCCAACCCGCAATTTTTCTCTTTTTCAACACATATATATATATATATATACATGGCGCAATTTTGTTATCTCTTCAATTATTCAACTTGATATATGTGGAGAGATCATTAACATCATTAAAACTATAAACTGAGAGGATTTATTTTATGAGCTTTAAATTATAAATAAATATTAATTTCTTTAATCTTGGATGGTAGATTGTCCACCAGCACCTGTAGTATGTGGCGAGATAGTTTTGTTAAACGAAGTGGAATTTTAGGATTGAGCATATAGTTTCTGGTTGTGTTTTTATGAATGTTAGAGAGTCGACTGAAGTAATGTCAAAACTTTACAGGAACGGACAGCTAATGGGTAAATTTCTATCTACGAAAAAGAGTGAGAGAAAGTAGTACATTCAGCTCAAATATTCAAGATCTTAAGATCTTTGAAAAGTAGGCTGAAGATATAATATAAGAATGTATAATTAAACCAAATGCGCGTTTTTGTAGCAAGAATGAAGGCCCAAAATGGGTGGTATACTAACTTAGTAAACACAGTTGAATATGATTTTCCTATTTTGTATGTATTCGGCTATATATGTTAATTTTCCCATATTGCACTAGACTTAGCAAATACAATTTATATGATTTATCCATGTAAAATGATAGCTGGAAATTATGGCCATAAATAATTTTGGTCATTAACAGAATGTATTTGAATATTATCCAGGGATACAGGTGGTAGATCAGGAGGAAGAGGCTTCCGAACCGTTTATTGAACCTGAATACAGTTGTTCTTATAGTATTTTCGTTATTTTGGGATAACACGTTCTTAGTTTGAACAGATTCAAGTTCAGGAAATTTTGCAGGTTGAAACCCATCCGGAAATAGAACCCACGACCCTCAGAGTTGGGCACCGAATCGCCAGCATTTATAGATTACGAAAATACTGTTAATCTTTATTTTCTAAAAGACACCAAAAATTTATCAGTTATTCTTATTTTAACAGAAACTTTATTGGTGCGAATTTTGTAACAGAGCTCTATATATCAGAGTTTACCGTATATTGATCGCATCAATAGGATTTTTGGAAGAAAATGTGATCCGTTATCGAACGTTTACAGGGGAAGACGATGAGATTATCTCCTTAATGTTGAAGAGAACAGGACCAAAAACTGAGCCTGGAAGGATACCGAACCTTTTTCTATCTAGATAAGGATGAATAGGACTAAACGATGGAGACAGACTTGTGTCAAATTAGGTTAATGTGGAACAATTTCTGAGATGTTCTCAAAACCATAATTACCTAATTTAAGGAGAAGTATGTTATGATTGACACAATCAAAAATTTATAAATCTAAAAATGACTGCTAAAATAGCTTTTATTTTCTTAACTTGAAATAAGGGTTGTATAATATGACAAGCTGCAAGGGTAGTTGGATATAATGTTGTTTGTTGGTGGTTTTTTTTGTTGACTGCGAGGTGTTTATATATAGCTTGCAGAATTCGGAAGGAGCCATATTGGTCGATAACTTTTAAAAGATTTAGTATCACCATGTTTGTACACAGCTATTGGATCAAGCTATAAACCCAGTATGTAATGATATATGAATTATGCGACTTAGAGGTTTAAAGATGTATTTAGATATTAATTCTCTCGAGGCAGAAGATTTCAAGGGTATTTGTTTGTTTGTTTGATTGAGGTTTAACGTCGTACTCAAGGGTATTTCACTTATATGACGACGTGCCAGCCCAATGGGCGAAGGAAACCACCCTCGGCACCACTGGCAACAAACAAAAAAATTGTTCAAAATAGGGTAGCCCGAAAAAAACAAGGAATTTGAATTGATATCAGGGATTGTCGTATTCAAGTTATCTGCGACAGATACAAACTCTTTGTTATATTGATGTGTTCAAGGTTAGTGATTTCATTATTGTTTAGAAAGACGTTTTAGTTTGTGTATTAAAATGTTCATGACTTTCCATGTACCATGGATATTGTTTTTTCCACTGTTAGATATCCATGGTTGATGATCTTGTTTTTATTTCTGGTGAAGTCAACAATGGGGAACATGTCATTTATATAGTATTGTTCTTATTCTGGGAAAGGATTTTCTTAGATTGAACAGATTCTAGTTACGAAAATTGTACAAGTTGAAACCCGTCCAGGATTCGAACACATGACCATCAGAGTGGTGCACCGAATCACTAGCACTAAAGTTTCCGGCGTTTAATTCAATTTTTAGTGTCATAATATAGGTTAGTTAATATATCATTGAAGTTACTAAGTGATGATGCCGTATTATTTTTTTTCATACCAAGCCAAACAATTGTCTTTTTACAGTGGTAAGTGTGCAAATTGCAACAGCTATTTTTGCTGTAAAATAAATCTGCTTTTTCCATGTACATTTTAATTTACTTATTGTATGAGTGCACTGCCCTGCAAATTTTAGCCGCGAGTGTAAGCTGAATTAATCTTTGACACTAACAACAATATCCGATGAAACGTAATACACACATATTTGCGGTAAAATATTTATAGTGATTTCCTTTGTTGATTTACATGTAACGACTGTACATTAACCCCGAGCCCCTGTTAAAATATATGCAGCTATACTCTATCTTTTTCTTTACAGTTGTGTATGGCCTGCATGTTTGTTTCATCTTTGTTGACCATGTCATTCACTCCTGATGATGACAAATATAAGGGTCGAAACGTCCAACAAACATGAGGTTCTCTGAAGTTCGGAATTATACCTTACTATTATACCACACTTATCAGCGGAACAACAGGTTTATGGTATACATGAGCAGTGATTGTACAGTCTCTTTGTTGCTAATTCCCAGGATTAAATTGCAAGTCCAATCTTAAGTTAAGTGTATTTTTACGGAAGTAATTTATGAATCACATGTCTATAAAAGCAACCCTGAAACCACAATTTCAACAACACAAATGAACTACGTAAGAGCTGCATACGATTGACTCGTTTACGCGTGCTTTTTAAAGTGTTTAGCTGAGCCCCTGTGATTTGACTGAAAAACGAAGGCAATAGAAATTATAGCCGGAATTTTTAAAAAAATTGACAGTAAACCGGACGTTGCAATTCAGCAACCACCACATGGCTCCTTTATACATGACGTACACATTTAATACATTTATTTTGCTTTGTTGACTGCTATTTTAGAGCGCACACACTTAGCAAAACTACGATGTAAATAGGTTACCTATTGTGAAATGGTTTTGTTGGATTAATTTCCGACCAGAGGGTAATCTTACTGTGCGTGTTTGGGCTTCACGCATCCCGCTAGTGGGATGCTTCTAAATGGTTGGGTCCCCAAAGTCAGGAATTAAAAAAAAAAAAAAAAAAAAAAAAAAAAACAGGCGACCAATTTCGCCCATACCGACTGCAGTTACCGATTATCCTTGATCGTGATTGTATAATCCCTTGTTCAGTAATCTAAAAACGCAATGTTTTTTGTTTATTGCTGCAAATGTGGTGAGTTTGCAGTTTCAGCTATTGTAAATTTACAATAAACATGTTAAAGCTACAGAAGCGAATGATAAAATTACACACTAGCAATGTGCCTTACCAGAGAGATCTGCTATAAATAAGCAGAGCACAATTGTAAATTTACACCAACACTAGTGGCTTACTAAGTTAACAGTCAATGTAAATTATCAGTCAGTCAATGTGTGTTTGCGGAATAAATTCATGCAAATTGACAGCCCTATAACATTGTAAAACTACAGCGTAAAGGGCTGATAACATGTTTACCAACACTTTTGAATGTAAAAATACATCAGTATTTTATTTACAGTATTCACCCGTGTTTTTCACCTTTTGAACAAAGATATTGTTAAAAGTTCAGTGGCATTTTTCGGTAGGTGTATGTTTTAGAAGGACAGTGTTATTCTCAACCAGAGTGATCGACCGTTCGCATCAGTAACACGGAAAGATTTCGTCATGGAGGGATAAAAATAGTCGTATTTCATTGAGTTGAGAATGTCAAAATGTTTACGAAAATTGTAATACTTTAAATGTAAAAGCATTGCACACGGTCCATATTAATATTTAAAAAAATATTGGACAATAGCAAACAATAGCAAACAAAAAAGACCACATAAAATTAAAAATAACATAAAAGAATCACAAAGACTTCTTTAGGAAGAGTATTTTACCTTGGGGAGTATACAGATAATATAGTTATGCAAATGCTGTGTGGTTGGGATTAAACGTCATACTTAAATTCATTCCACGCATATGACATGCAGTGTGACAGTTATAGGGACGAAGGAGACCACCGCCAATGGGTTATGCTACTGGTAAAGAGAAAAAAGACAACAACAGCAAAAAATGAATAACCCCAAGATGGAAAATAAAATGGACACATTGCCAGTAGTGTTCAGAAAATAAAATGCACATGGTATTAATCTGCTCTCCAACATAATACTTGGCATCTTACAATGAATTCTTAATAATTATGTTTCTTAATTTAAGTCACTTCCAGTCGTCTTCCCAAGGCAAGCGTCAAAATGCAGAAAACCAGATTTATATCACCCTTGCCCCAATTAGCTTTATACCTTTGCCCCAACAGCCCTTTTTCCTAACGTTGTTTATTTGTTTGTTTTAATGCTGCATGCAGTCTTACCTAGCTCATCGCACCACTTTTATGTTAAAATGTGTATTTTCTAACCTATTTATGATCAAAGGGAGATAATCTTAACTATCTTAATGATATGTCAAAATTATCTCACCCTGAATGACCGATTTTATATACAAAATAACACAATCAACTAAACTTCAAAAGAGACTAGTTACTGTGGACGTGGTATGGTATTATCACAACGCTCAGTCCTGATAAGTATGCAGCAAAATGGTAAATTTTGCTCACCAGAATCCGTCTTACTAGTTTATGCGCCCCACTTTAAACTAAAGGCGGCGAATTGCATGGGCTGTAGAAAATTGTTCGTCTGCTTGGGGACTCGGGCAAAAGAAAGGTATTGAACAAATTGAAAGTGTACCGAGATTCATCGAATAATTATGTGACAACTAAACCACTCACTTAAGTCTTTTTAATTTAAAAAGTCCAGAACTGCCTATCCTAGAAGAAATTTATGTGTTAAAAAAATGCCTTTTTAGGAGTATTTTCTAACCATTATATGTATTTTTGTGATAAAGCATAGGATAGAATTTTGATTTCTGTGAGTTTTTTTAATGGCCAAATGGTGTATTCAAAATATATGTGACTTATCTGAGAGACATTTAGAAGCTGGGATTATAACATAATAAGTAAAACTTAATGGATTCTCAACTTCTGGGTTTATTCATACGCAACGTTTCAGTATATATAGCCACGATTTTTTTACCACATACGATAGTTTTGAAAATCAAGGCAGGAAAATCTTTTTTAAGTGTTTTTAAACACCCCGGATGTGGGGTGCATTGGGACATAGACTTGGGCACTATGGGACAGAAACGAAAATATAAAATTAAAGGACAAGCCTGAACTAAATGACAACAGCTGATTTATTTAGATATCGGACAAATGTAGTCAAATTTTTGACATTATACCAAGCGTTGGGGGTCTTTCAGTCCTATGCCTGCGCCGTGGCTTGTTAAGACAAAACATTAAAAACCAGTTTGTGTATGACATTGGTCTGAGTCTGAAATGTTCGACTTTTGTAGGCGGTAATGCATGCTCAAATCAATATTGAACAATGTTTCTCTAGGAAAAAGAAAATGAGTTGGTGTTTGGACGGTTGACGATGGAGAAACTTCACCTTTAGGATGCCACAAACAAAATTTAAAACATGAATTCTTCCAAAAACTTGCGTGATTGAGACATGACAACATGATCATGTTATGATGTAAATGTCCGATAATTGAATTTAAGCACTTGATAGTAGCTGTTGACCACACGTGACTTTTGGGTCAGTCTTTGTGTAACGCTGCAGGAAGGAGGCGTAGGGAAAAACTTAGGGCAGTTGCACGTGCGAATCACCCCCAATTATTAAGCGAGCTTAATGGGTATAAAAGACACATAGCCGTTCAAATGAATTCAGTTGTTAAACTCTTTCTCCAACCTGCTACGATATGCCAAGACTAGACGCAACTACCTGGAACGTCGTAATTGGTCGTCTCCTGGTCGGTGAATCATAGAATGCAGTCTCTAGACTTTATCATGTCCACCGGAGCACGATTCCTAGGCTCTTCCAACGGTACCAGCAATCCGGTTCAACAGCTGACCGTCGACGTTCTGGTCGACCTAGGGTCACAACAGCATCCCAAGATCGCTACATCCGGTTACTTCATCTGAGAAACCGGGCCATAACAGCAACAGAAACCGCATCAAATGTCCCAGGTATCCGCAGAAACCGTCTCCGTCAAAACGGCTTAGGCACCAAACGTCCTTGCTTTGGCGTAGTACTGAGACAACAGCATCGGCATGCAAGGGTCCGATGGCGCAACGTATTAAGGGACTGAAACCTGCGAAACAGGAGGCGACTCTGTTTTAGCGATGAATCCAAATTCAACCTGCGGATAAGAGATGGTCGTACACTTGTCTTACAGACGCCGGAATGAGAGGTTGGCAAGGAACTGCGTCCTTAAGGTCGACGATTTCGGCGGAGGAAGTATCATGATGTGGGGTGCCATATCCTGCGCCTGAAAAACTCAACTGGTGCACATCCCTGGCAACCTTAACGCCGCTCGATACAGAGATGAGGTTTTGACCTCACATATGCTGCCCATAATGGACCTCCGTAGAGAACTTTTTCAGTTCGACAACCCACGGCCGCACACAGCTTTTGCTGTTGTTGAGTTTCTAAATAACCAGAACTTAACAGCGTTGCCCTGGCTGTCCAAATCACCAGATTTGAACCCGATGGAACATTTGTGGGATTATTTGGATAGACACGTACGCAGTCGATATCCAGCGCCGCAAACTCTGCAAGAACAGCAGCACGAGCTTGAGCAAGAATGGAGGAGAATTCCGCAAAACCGTATTCGTCGATTGGTCGTGCCTATGCAGGGAGGGTCCGTGCTGTGTTACAGGTGGGCACAACAGATATTGACTTTGCATTGACCTCATCTGAGCGCTAAGGACTTTAATGTGATAAATTTTGACATTTTAAAGAACTTCAACATCTGAACAACCTGTGTGCTTAATTTCAATGAAATGTGATGCTTATTTCTGTATTTTAAATGATGTTGAAAATTCTTATTTGGATAAAAAAAAAAAAACATTAATGTTGCGTTTCTTTTTTGGGAGAGTATAGTTATATTTCATCGTGAGCCTTCGTATGCCAGTCGATACAAATCCTGCCAGGCCCTGGGTTCAATCCTCTGATCAGTTGAATCTAAATTATGCTATATATGTCACAACAAAGTCTGAGCAACAAAATGGCGGAAAACGAATACATTTTGATTGGTGGATTAAGATGTTATAACGGGATACCAAGTCGTTACAACGGGATTCTAAGTCGTAACAACGAGTTTATAGTAGAAAAAAAAATACTGTTTTCCATTTCCCTTTAACGGCTCCATGAGGATCAAACCAGTGTAGTGCTGAAAAAGATCTTTTTCTCAGATTTATGGAAATGGCCTCTCCGATCTAGCTTCACTCTGGTGTAAAAAAGGCAAGCCATTATTCTCTAAAACCCTAAGACTGCATTGCCACAGTGCACACAAATGCTGGAATATACATTTATAATGCAGAGAACAAAATTGATTGCATCCAGTGGAATTTGAACTCGGGTGTCTGGTTGGTAGTTCCGGCGCTGGAGTATAAATATATACCGAAGCAGTGTCCCGTGTCTGAGTCAGTCTGATCCTTCTCGATCATTCACAAATAATCTCGGATGCTTTTACCATCCTGAAGATGGGAGGTAATTAACTCTGGTAGATTTACAGGCAAATTTTGTTCACCATTATAGATGGTATCATCGGGTTTACATTTAGTTTATACCACAATTACAATTCATTTCTTTCTTTTTACAGCAAGGTGGTGTTGGTGATAATTTTTTTTTTTATGAATCCGCGAAGTGATTGGGTGCTAGCTATCCGACGGTTAACATAACACGTTTTCGTATAATGATATCGCTACCATTCACCCCCGAGATATCTGTACGGTTACGGAAAATTTTCCGACATGGCAATTTCAGTCATAGGGGACTACCATGCAGCAAATTAAAGAAAGACACAAGAGTTAACATTATTTTGAAATGTCCTTAAAGAAACCTTCTGTTGACCTATAAGAGGGAGCAAAGACGCCTGGCTTGTGAGTGTTTAATATAGTAAATAAAATACGTTGTTTAAAAAACAACTGTTTTTCTACTTCTTATTAATAAAGTTTGTGACGCAAACATTTCAGAAAGATAAACAATAAGTAAATAAATTAAAAAATACGGATGTTCCCTATATCTTTATACGTTAGTACACAGACAGGTCCGGAAACCGGCTATCAAATTCATAAAACTCGCTTTTGAACATTAATACTTCCGGTTGTAAGAGCGCACGTCTTTGGATGACGTTCTACAGGCTCTTCGCGATATGATCCATTTGATCGAATGATTGGCGCAAAAATTATTATTTAGACTATACGGTACAAGCATTTTCTGAAGTCTATTAACTAGAAGTGTGTAACTGCCGTATAGTAATGTCCACGGCATTGTAGACTGGGTAAATGCGTTTCGTTTAGTCAGCAACATTATGATCGTGGAAACGGCAGAAGTGTCCCATAATGCATACTATTTAAAGGTTGCGCTCTTCCGAATATTCTTGTGTGCTACGTCACATGATTCGTTATAACAGGGGTCTCGGTACTCAATGCCGGTTAGCTTATCTATATGGCAGTTGCATACTTCTAGTTAATAGACTTCTGGTATTATTTATTTATTTATTTTTCATTGCAATAAGGGGAAATAACTCTGGCAGGAATGTCAACATACGTTTTTTTACATGAAGTCAATCTGGCGCTTTCTGTCGGTAGATTTGACACTTTGAATATACGATTATTAGTCGATGACCATAATAGATTCCTCTCTTAAACATATGTGACAGGTAAGCAAATTACGCTTTGTCTTGTATCTGATTGCCACTTTTAGTGCACAAGGTAAACAAAAAGAAAATAAAACACACACACACACACACACACAAAAAAAACCCTACGATAAAGCAGTTGTTTTCCAACGGAGAAAAAAAAAAAACATTTCAGCTAACGGATGTTCACAAAAATGTCGGTTCGACAACTATACCTTCTTCCGTTAATTGTCTATAAGCGGTATAATCCACTAAATCTGGTCGAATCTGAGGCGATTCGAAAACGTTGACATTCGGCCATACTGACAAATCTACCCAATCAACAGACTGAAATGTGTAACGTGACGGGGAATTCTCGGTTTAAAAGACTACCCACACCAGAAAGCATAAAGCTTCAAAAAAAGCATAAAATTGCATATATTCCAGCTTCTCAAAGTTACTTAAACAATTTTCTTTCTTTTCAGTGGCACCAGAAAGTGTAGATTATGATACAATAGGAAGGATTAGCCAAGATAATGTGTTATTTTTTATACCGATTGAATTCTGCACTGCCTTTTATCGTTGAGTGCACTTCGTAGCTATAGTTTAGCTATGATACTTGATTCTTCCTCTCCTTAAGAAATAAGCGAGCGCTACCACGATTCTTCGCTTTAGTTCCAAACATACAGTAATTGTATGGCTTTACCATGTTTTTAACTATCGGATATCCTTGTACACTGGTGGGTTAGACCGACTCATAAAACGACAACCTTATTGACGTCCATTTTCACGTCAAAATCAATCATTTCTCAACAGTATACCTCACTCATTTTTGTACCAAAAGTATGAAATCAATCGGCCGAATGAGCCAGATTGTTTCAACCGAAATACTTTATGATTGATTCAATTGATTAATACTTTATTAATTGCTGCAATGCTGTCATATGGCTACAGTCCATGTGTTCATTGTATGGGGGCTCATCGAATTTGTAAACAGAATAGTGGTATACTACGGGAGCCATTAGCCCGTTAAAACCGTCGCCGTCTTATCTCCATGGCTTGCGTTATACCGCTTGGTCATAAATCAGGACCAATGCAGTGATGTTCGGAAAATAACCGAAAATTGTGCAGTCGTCCCCAGGAAAACTACAGCTGTATAAATACACCGGGACTATGCTTTGATGTCATTCAGATGTAAATCAATGCCATTCCTTTTTTAAAGACACTATAACACATTTATTTATTCCTAAATCAATTAACAAACTGTTCCATTTTATGTTGACACACATTTTCATACTTTTAAGCAACTTTATTTTTTATGGTAACTGTGGATTAAAGTTAAGTACAAACTTATTGTATTTGTAAACGGTATGAACTGACTATCGTTTCAAGTCAATTTGCCGCTTATAATTAGGGCAATCCGTTGGTACGAAATATGGTGTGGGTTTGAAACGTCTTGTTCCGATCTAAATATAGTTAAACATGTACCGTAACGAGGCTGTTTTGTCGTACTGTATTTTGAAAAAAAAAAACAATGGCTTGAGATTGAATAAGAAGTTAATTATAAGAACAAATTACCAACGAACGAAACAAAAAACAAAATGTTGGCGACAGGTGCGCGAACTCAGGTCAAACTGGTTCAAACAACAATGAACACTCCCCTTTCATCGCTAGTTTTACTTCCGGGTCATCGAGGCTCTTTCAACCGTTACAGTTCGCCTGACCGTTTGCTAGGATATAATAACATATATCAAGAGATGTAGGATGTGCATAGCTAACACTTATAGCCCGTAAGTATTTGGTAAACTTGTGTGATTAATTTTCTTAAAATTGAACCATAGAATCCGCCGATAAGAGGTTGCTTTCCGCTAAAACATGCTGGCTTTTTCTCATCTGTGAAAAAAAAAAAATATGGGTCAGCAAAGTGCCGCCATAGCCATTGCATTTCCTGATCTGGCTTCGTTGATGGATTTATGTGACGCATACAGCGCTCTCAAGATAAGCACTCCACTCTTCAGTTGTCTTACTATCACATATAACGTTTATCTTGTAATTAGAGCCATGGAATGGCCCCCAACTGACAGATACTACACTTTATAGCTCGTTGCTAATCGCTGATTGTTTTGCCGGATTTTATCAGATTATTACAACAGGTTAGCACTTGCTTTACAACTACAACACTGTATATAATTTATTGTGTGTCTACCATGCTTTTAACTGTTGAATAACAATAGACAACATGACAATTGTACATGCAGTATAGGTTGCACTGCATGGACGGTTACCTGGTTCTAACTGTACCCGGTGACAACCATGGCTCGAAAAAGTAGGGAATATGGGAATGTCATTGCCGGGAAAGTTACGACTCTCGCGGGAAATTTCGAGA
>JARFOD010091081.1:0-17807 GCA_031763545.1 Mopalia muscosa | reverse complement strand
AACTTCAAACATTTAACTGCAAACAAACAAACAAACAAAAAAGCATAACTTCAAACATTTAACTGCAAACAAACAAACAAACAAAAAAGCATAACTTCAAACATTTAACTGCAAACAAACAAAAAAGCATAACTTCAATCATTTAACTGCATCAAACAAACAAACAAACTAAAAAACCAAAACTGTAAACATAAGCTCAATCAAACAAACGAGCATTAACTGTAAATCACCTAAAAGTTCTGTAAATAAATAATTACAAGATTTTTGCCAGTTCTGATAGCATTATATATATGTTTTCTGGGAAACCTAGGTACCAAAGCTGAAAACAAATCATATACCGGTATGCCTCCGAGACACAAAATTTTGTGAAACAAATATAAAACCTCAACAATTGATGATAATCAAACATAAATTTGGAGAAATAGCTGACTTAAATTTGAGTAGAATTAAATTTTATATTTTACCCAAAATATAGGGAACTATCCATCATACGACAGTTTATGGACTGGACTAAAGTGAAGCACAGGTCCAAATAACTTTTGTAGTTGACTGACCAGTCCATTATCTGCCATGTAGCTCAAAGTTCCTTGCATTATTTGTAATATTATTCAGAATTTCCTAAATTTCCTGTTACTCTATTCTGCTTATCAATAAAACAAATTCCTTGATCAGCCCAAACGCTATTTAAATTTGTACAGTGGAAAGTACTTTGTTTGTTTGAAGAGAGGCAATACTGTATTTACTTAGCACTGGACTAAAATAAACTTTCCAACATTCTGGAAACGCTTCACATCTTGGTTGTGCTAGTGTCAATTATTGTTGGAATATGTCACCGCCATATAAGTTAAATACCCTTAAGCATGGGGTAAAACACCAATCAACCAAATCCCACGTCGCTGGCTAATATAAATGTGGCTGGCCAATATCACATGATCCACCCACAACATACACACACAGAGAATAGAGAGAAATTTAAATGAGGTATAATACATGTATAGATTGATTGATTAATTGATTGATTGGTCTTTTACGTCGTGGTCTTTTACGGTGTATTCCCCCAAAATTGATATAAGCACAAAGAAAAACATAACTTCAGCAATATAACATGACTTTAAAATAAAGTTTTATTATTATTATTATTATTATTATGAGAAGCGTTTCTGTAATGCTGGAAAGTTCATTTTTCTCCAGTGCTAAGTAAAGAGAGCATTGCTACTCTTCAAACAAACTGCCCTCAGAGGACTGTGCATATACACGTATAAAATTATATGATATAGTATAATATTAACAGGTTACAGTATAGGCCTTTTGAAATTATGCAATATAAAATTCAATCTTTTGTAGTTTGAAGTTATTTTTTGTGATCCTTTATTTATCTGTACACAGAGGAGCTTGGACAAAAACTGACAGATTATGTTGAGAAAACTTGGACTGATGGAATCGTGAAAATAGTTCGTACCAAAGAGCGCTGCGGATTAATACGAGCTCGGTTAGAGGGTGCTAAGGCTGCTACTGGGGACGTACTGATCTTCTTAGATTCTCATTGTGAAGCCAATAAGGGATGGTAAGACAATTTTGCTTATAGAGGTAGATTTATTTAGAATGTCTGAAATTGATACAGCCAAATTGGTTTTATTTTCTATTTTTTTTTTTAAATAGAATAATTCATTGAATGATAGTACACATTTTTGATTGAAGATCATTGTCCAATTGTTTTTTTTTTTTCATTTGAAATTTTTGTCTTAGTTGTAGAAAACATCATTTACCCAAAATATTATACAGCAAAATTGATGTCAACAAATTACAAATTTCCCTAATATATTTGTAAATAGCTCTAACATTTCCTAATGGTCTGGTGAATTTAAGATTTGAATCAGTAATAATTAATAAAATCACCCCCGAATATTGGACATATGGCACTTTTTTAATGACACAAAATGCATAATTGTTGATAGGTATTTAAGTTTTTTTTCATTATTTCAAGGTTTTGCAATTGGGTAGCAGAGCTTCGTTATGGTGTACATACACAATAATTTAATTTCATATGTCATATCAATTCTACACTTTATATAATTGTACCTTGCAATTGCTCTATGACTTAATACAGAGGAAAAATAAATAATTCACATTTTGTTCAGCAATATAATATTTGGAGTGCACTGCCTGTAAGGGGGACAACTGCCTCTTGTTTTAAGAAGACATAACGGTTTGATTTTAACTATATATCAACAAGATATTAACTACAAACAAAAATGAGTTATCTGTTGTTTTGGAATAAAGCTGAAGCCGCATCCCAAATTGATGAGAATCTGTAGTTATCACAGTGATTTATACTAAATGTTCTTGTTTACAAACTGTCCACTATGGACTGTAATGGATAAGTCATTTTCTTCAGAACCTTAAAATAAACTAAAAATTTTAATTTAATTTGAATTAGTTAATTTAATTTGAATTAATTGAAAATTCAAAGAATAAAATTTGCTTTTTTTTACTGTTTCATATTATTTTATTTTTTGAAATTATTGTGCACCATGATTTGGGTTCGAAATAATGAATATATATGTTTAAATACCAATTCACCCTACATTCAGTTCGCTCGAGTTAATATTAAATTTTATTCAAATATTGAACTGTCTAAAATCAAAAGGCTATAGTATTTATTAATAAGAGGACTCTTAAATCTGAACGGTGTCAAACACCAATCAATCTATCCAGTACATTACTAAATAGTATGTAAGCATATGCGATCTACATGTATGTTTGTGCAGGCTGGAACCTCTATTGGCGCGTATCAAGGAGGAGCCAACTGCTGTGCTTTGTCCAGAAATTGATATGATCGACTCGCATACCATTGGTTACCATGGTTCGGGAAGTTATTCCGTTGGAGGCTTTTGGTGGAGCCTCCATTTCTCTTGGCGACCCATTCCTGAGCATGAGAAACGCCGCAGAAGGTCTAGCGTTGCTCCGCTGCGGTAATTGCTTATTGTAAAATGTGCCGTGATGTATTTGTTTGTGGCGTCTGCATATTTGTGTCCAGCGTGTGCGCTACTTGCTAACTGCTCTGACTATTCTCTTTCTGTGCCTTTAAGTAATAATTTCAGGGGATTCCCCTTATCCACAGGATTTCCCTTACTTCAGGGATTTCCATTGGTGGACTGTTTTGCAGTTTAAAGGTCACGGGGTAAGGGGAATCCCCTGAGGTCATTACTATAAATAGCACCAGGAGAAGGGGCTGAAGTCAAACTGCTGCTGCTGTAGAAATAGTTTTCTATTCTTTTATTCAGATATTAACTATTAATGACTTGTAACTTTCTGATTTTGAACAGGCTAGTGCCATTATTAAATCAGATCTCCACAGACCCATTTTCCCTGGCATGTCCAATAATGGATAACATAGACGACAACACATTGTCTTATCTACCAAATGGGAATTTAAGTATTTCTGTGTTTGATTGGAAATTGGAAATTTCATCAGTTCCAGCAAGTTTCTCGACAGTTAATTACACAGAAGCCTATCGGTATGAATGAACATGGGTTGGTGGTAGAAGTAAAATATGATAGACTAGGTTTTTATTGGGCTTTATTCTTGAATAGAGGTTTTGGAGATTGGTGGTAACAATTTATATGGGTCAGGATAACATGACTGAAATATGAATCCAAGGATTTTATATATTTTTTATTTTTATATATTTTATGAAGCCGTTCCTGATGTATTATATCTTGTGATGTGACTGATGTCTTTGTATTGTCCTTTGAATGTCCTGTAGTTGTCCTGTGATGTTTTTGTTTGTTGCCGATGTGGTTTCCTCGACCCATGCAGGATAGCACACTGCCATGTGAGTGAAATTCTCTTAAGTACAGTATTTAATCCCAATGAAACAAAGAAACTTTGACCATCTGCCGACCATCAGGTATATGAGGGAGCCACATGTTATAGCTCTCGCAATAGCAGGAGGCGGTTTTTACGAGGTTTACTCTCAGTTTTCCACTGTAATAAGGCTAGGTGCAGTGTGAAGTGGACTCCGTCGTCAAATAAGTGAAATACCCTTGACTAGACATTACATCCCATTCAAACTAACAAACAAACAAACAATCTTGTGCCCTTGAACACTCAGTTGCTGGCCAAAAGCAGGTCGACTTGTTTGTTTTGTTTTTATATTGCAGCATGTAATTGACCTGATTTGTCATTGTCATATGCCAGTGACGTTGAGGGTGGTCCCCTTTACCCATCAGACTTTCATATGAGTGAAATAACCTTAATAACAGCATTTTGTCTAGACCGATCAGACAAGCAAGCATTAATTTCAATATTACATTTGTAATTTTTAAATTACAAAGGCATGTGGTAGATCAACATTTTATACAGTAGACTAATTACATATTTTATATCTAATAATACCTTTGGTAATCAATCAGGTAATGGAATTTACATTATTATTCATTTAATTTGCATTATTGTTTTCATGCTGTTTTATAACATTTTATGTTTTAATTTAAGTGTATGTCTGTCTCTTCATCTGTCTTCCCATTACTCCATTCTTCAAGCTTTGGTTTGAAGTTTCTTATCAAAAACATAATTTGACATGTAGTGGTGATGGGTAATAATTAACATAATTTGCCTTGGTTATTTTACTAATCTTGAGCTGTCAATAATTTTCAGTAGATCAACCTCTTAGGTGAGTGATAGTTTTGGGTGCCATGTGCTCAAGTCTGCATGTCGACCATCAGTTATATGAGTGGGTCACATGTTATGGCTCCTGCAATGTTGGGGGTTGTTTTTACGAGGTTTCCTCCTGGTTTTCCAATGCAATAAGGTTAGATGCAGTGTGAAGTGGACAATCCGTCCTCATATAAATGAAATGCCTTGAGTATGACGTTAAACCCTAATCAAACAAACACTGGGGCAGGTTGCTAAAAGTGCAATCAAATTTAATTGGTTTTAAGACGACGTCACACAATGTTGAAGATCTTTCTCTCTAATCCACTTTGATCGATCTAATCTGGTGTTAGTGACTAATAGTATTACTCACTTGAAACTGGGCCCTGCACAGAAAATGATGCACTTTGTCTTTTTGCTTCTAGCTTTTTTGTCTTGTGCCTGTTATTGTGTCTTATTTCAAGCCTATCACTGTCATTGTTTAGCACTGGATGAACATTCATTTTATAAGAAAACAAAACACTTAACATATTCTCATAGTGTTAGCCTCAAACAAACAAAGGCTTCAAACAAGCTGCCCTTAGTCAGAGGGCAGCAAGGTCTTGCTGGACCCCTTGGTCGATTTTCAGAACACCGGTTGAATACTCGAAATTACATTTATATGAATGGGGTAAAAAAACGATAATTATTTCTAAAAATATTGCAAAATGAGTAGATTTCAACAGAAAAAAGTAGACTGCATTTTTCAAGGTTCATTTCTCAATGTGCAATAAAGATAAGATTCAATAGATTAGTTGATTGAGTAGACCTTGAATTAGTAAACGGTGTCTCATTTTGTAAAAGAAATTTGATTAGAATGATCCCATTGTATTTTTTATCTATCTCACCTCCGAGAGTCTTGTAGAAATGTAAACTACAACTTTTGGAAAACATTTTTAAAAACAACAAGTATGAACTTCTGAAAAATGAGGCACCATATACTAGATCGCATTCTTCTCTTTACAATGAGACAAATTTGAAGTTTCTATAAATATGCCTTATTGCTTAAAAATCAATTGCCAGAAATAAGCAATTTAAATTTTGCGACTTGAATATATGATCATAGGAAAACTAAATTATAACCTCCAATTTAACTGTTTAGAATTACAGTTTTTAATTATTTTTTTCACCAACATATTGTTTGAATACCTAACTTTTAATCTAAGCGATAACAAAAATTTAGTTCATTTTGAGCTGAAGGGAAGGCCGGAACGGGTCCAGCAAGACCTTAGGGATAACAACCTGTTGAATACATAGTAGAAAACATAGTATTCAGGCAGCTAAGCAGTTCTTAAAATACCAAGTCTTTCCACCTCTTATAAATTTATGATACATTTAAATTTTAACTTAAAGTATTTTTGAAGTATTTTATTAATTCCCAAAATTGAATCGTAAAAAAAAAGTATAACAAATTTATACTCAAACATTAATATTTGCTGATCTTTCTAACTTTATAACATATGTAATAAACAAATATATATCGTATGGCAATAAAATAGATATTTACCAAAATAAAAATTGTTTAGCATTTTATTTATCTGGATATACAAATAAATCAAACTTTATTAATGTTATCAGTTGAATATGACATAGTTAAAGTTTTGAATTAATTTGAAAGAAAAAAAAATATCTGCTGCATATTTATTTCATAAATGTCAAAATTAAATGGTTAACATTTGCTTCTGAATGTATTGTATTTTTTTTTTATTCAAGAGGAAAACATCTTAATTACATGTACTCCATATTTGTTTTAGATCTCCAACAATGGCGGGAGGCTTATTTGCAGCTGATCGGAAATTTTTCTTTGATATTGGAGCCTATGATCCAGGAATGGATGTGTGGGGAGGAGAAAACTTAGAGATTTCATTCAGGGTATGCAATGGAAATACTGCCTTTGTATAAAAGAAAAACTCTAAAACACAGCCTTAGAACCGTGTGAAGTGGACAGTCATATAAATGAAATACTCTTGAGTATAACATTAAAACCCAATCTAAGAAACAAACAAACATTCAGTTTCCCTGTGTCAGTGAGAGAAATATGTTTAGCCTTAACCTGGAAGAAATTCTGGTATCTTTCCGTCATGAACCTCTGTAGCTCAGTCGGTTAGGGCTCAAGCCCTTCCCACCAGAGTTCTGTGGCTGAAATCTAGATCGAGGTACCATCATTATATAGCATATGCAATACTGATGGTACAGCTTTGTCAAAAAACGTCTTGCAAATTTAGATTTTTCATTCCATTTACAAAGGAAGTAAAATCTTTTCAAAAGGAATCAACGTGAAAAATATCTGTAGATATACCTAAAGTTTTCATTTTAAAGCCCCTTACCCGCACTCAACAAAAAGCCTGAAACTTTCTCTAGCAACCAGCGGCTGTCATCTTGTTCGTTCACAACATCTGTCATACGGTAAAGCCACAAGGTCAGAATCTGCTTCGCTGACAAAGGCTCATCAGAATCGGGTGCACACAAAATCCCAAAATACAAAGGAAATGGCTATCATGGCAGAGCTATCAAAATTTGCCTGCCTCCACCGGGATTTGAACATAGGACCTTTGGGTAACAAACAAAACACTCTACCTACTGAGCTACAGAGGCTTACGGCAGAATGAGTCCCGAAATTCTAACCCAATGAACTTGAAGACGGCAATTTTATCTCATTTTATCTAAATTGTTATTATCTTCTCTTGATATATGTGTATAATGTACATTACCCATAACAACTCGAGATTGAGATCTACTCAGAGTCTTGTCTCTGGGAGTCCATCTAGAACATAAGTTAATTATTTGGTTTCAGTTTTTTAAACAACATTCCTTATCCAGAGTGACTTATTTTTTAAAACATACAAAAAAAAATATATATGAAAATGTTGACTTAATGTAATTTATGTTATCGTGGATGTATTTACAGACATGGATGTGTGGAGGGTCATTGGAGTTCATTCCATGTTCTAGAGTTGGTCACATCTTCAGGGCAAGCCATCCTTATACATTCCCAGGTAACCTCCTCATACTGAGCCTTTTTTGTATTGGATCAATTCTTATCTAGGGCCCTCAGCCGTGGCTGAGTTGTGTAGCAAGTGAGCTTCCTGAACTGAACATGCTTCGATTTACCATTCTCGGGTTCGAGTCCGCAGGTTTTTTACGAGGTTTCCTCGTGGTTTTCATTTGTAATAAAGTTGTGCACAGGGTGAAGTGGACAATCCGTCATCATATAAGTGAAATACCCTTGAGTACCACGTTTAACACCAATTAAACAAACAAACAAACATTCTCATCTTATGTTGTAGGGGAGTACTTCCCCTTGTTTATGTCTTTTTGCCTTTTGTTTTGCTGGTAATTGAAATTTATTGTTTAAATTTATAACTAGCCATGTGCACTGGATGAGTCAAATAATATTCTATATAAAAGCTATTGCCTGGACAACAATGTGTGTGACATGTGCTAGCAACAACATGTTACTCAGGTCAATATTTGTTGTCGGTGTTTTAACACATACACCTAACTCATCTAATTTCTGGGCTGTTTTTTTTTTTCTAGTTAAAAATTGAAGTTTTTATACCGCCACCTCGGTAACAATCTCAAGATGAAATAGACAGATTAAATGAGAAAAATGGCTTAGATTTGCTATTGTGGAAATCTGTTGTCAAGTTGTAAAGATTTTGATATTATTTTCAAGCTGATGAAAATGTGATATAAATTAGCTGTATATTCATTATAGCTCGTAGAGTGTTGTAGAGCCTGATAAAACTTTGTTAAATAACATCGCAACTCAATGGATATAGCATTGTAGAATTTCTACACCCTTCAATATAAAGTAGTCAATCCGCCATTTACATGTGCAAGGTAGCCAACATTGTCACATAAGTGAAATATCATTTAGTACAAATGGCCTTCTGTAGAAGGCGGGGTGGCTGAGTGGTCTAGGTGGCCGGCATTTACTGCTGGCGATTTGGTACCTAACTCAAAGGGTTATGGGTTCGATTCCCGGATAGGGTTTCAACCTGCAAAATTTTCTGAATTAGAATCTGTTTGAACTAAGAAAGTGTTATCCCAAAATAACGAAAATACTGAGAAACAAAGTTGATTTTTAACTAAAAAGATGGTTTAGATATTCAACAGACCAGTGGTCACTTTCACAACATGTTGTACGACAAACAAATATCGTACTATAAAATTATGTCATGTTAAACTATAGCGTAAAAATATCGTACCATGTGTGACTAATTTCTTAGAAACATATCAAAAATTTGCTTCCAATTAATGAATTATGGATTTGTTTTCAGGAAATAAAGATACTCATGGAATTAACTCGATGAGATTAGCCGAGGTTTGGATGGATGAATACAAGAGATTATTTTATATGCACAGACGAGATTTGCTGGTAGGTCAAACGAGGCGCCCTTAGATTTATTTCACTCAGAAAAGCCACCCTGTTGCCTGGGTGTTATCACAGCTAAAGGGTATCAGGAAGCTGATCTGTTTTGAAAGGTCCTATGATTGTCCTCTTATTGTATTTGTCCTGTCTTGTCATTTTGTCTTGTTGGTGGTGTCCATCATCTATTTGAATGGCATGCCTTATTAATGTGACTGAATCAACCTTAGGTACGATATTAAACCCCAATTAAACGAACAATAATTTCATCCCTGAAAAATCAGGAAACCCATGGTCAAGTGAAATCCTACATATGGTGAAGAATTAAAAAAAATAATTCATTTTAAATTTATAAAACCCATTTCAATATCTATGTGAAACACGAAACAAAATTGAATTTATTGCATAAAAGTTAAAAAAATGTTTTGTTTTTTTGAAACCGTATGTATCATGCTTACCATAATCACTTTAAATAATTCTGGATGTTAGTCCTGACTTTAAAACTGCTTGGGCAAATGAAGCAGTTGCCTTGAGGCCCACAATTATAAGGGGCCTGATTCTATTTTAAATATCAAAAGAAATAAGGCAAATTAATTGGGTCTGGTTCAGGGCCTGTGCATTTCGCCAGGGGTCATTGCATTCTTTAGATAGCATTACTGATCACACCTTTTGTTATAGACATTTGACCTTTACCTGTTGAGTGATATGTGAAACTATGGTAGGTTGAAAGGGCTCAGTGCTGAAGCCCTGGGGTCATATTCATAAAGCTACTCAAGTCTTTCTTTAAGTCGAGAAATATTTAGCCAAATTTCTCCATTTAAAACAAATTTAATGTGAAATAGTCAGTTTTTATTTTAAAATTTAGAGGAGAAAAAAAAGCTAAGAAAAACAATGTTTGCGTTTTTAAAGGGATGATTAAAGTTTTGAAGTTTGATGTTTTTTCTTGACCCTAAGAAATACTTACTGATAAGTAACTTTTAGAATACCGCCTGCTCAAAACAGTTTTCTGTTGCAACACTGCTTTCAAATCTCATGATGTATTTGTCAGTTTTGCCAAAAAAATAAAACTTGAAGGTACCTTAAAAATATTGTAAATAACTGTAATGACTATAGGCTTTATTTTTGTTCTGTTTGTAAGGGTCAAGATTTTGGGGATATCTCGGATCGAATAGCTCTCAGAAAAAGGCTGAACTGTAAGAGTTTTAAGTGGTACCTCGATAATGTCTACTCAGAGAAGTTTGTGCCAGATGAAAACGTTCATGCATGGGGAATGGTGAGTTTGAAAATTATGTTTATGTCAAACGGCATAATCTTCTATAGAAAGTTGCTGGTGGTTGAGGAAACTTCATGTTGCCCTGGTGTTTTCAGAGCTAAAGGGGAACAGGAAGCCGATCTGTTTGTGGCGTCTGTATTGCGTCCTGTTGTTGTCATCCTGTATTTGTCCTGTCCTGTCTTTGTTTGTTGCCAGTGGTGTTGAGAGTGGTATTCCTTCACCCATTGGGCTGGCACATCGTCACATAAGTGAAATACCCTTGAGTACGACGTTAAGCCCCAATCAAACAAACAAACAAATACTCAGTAGATGAAATAATAGGACTATTTATTAATAATAAACAGAATGACTATTTAATACTAGCGTTTTAGATCTACAAAGGCTCATGGATGCATTGTACATGTATGGATGAACATTTTCACAGAGAATAATGTGTGATATCCCAGGTATGTTAATCTCAACAGTAACATAGTGCGAAAAGAGGTCAATTGGTCAATATTGGTAGACCTTGTTTGTTTATTGTTCAAGTGCAAAGACAAGTTGAACATGTTGAGTAGAACTAAAGCTCATTGAGATTGTTAAAATCTTGATTTAAGTTATTAATCAAATTTAAATCTGTCATTAAATTTATTCCCTTAAGAATGATCACATATTATAAAATCGTCCGATTTCTTGACACACATTTAATTTTCTGACCAAAATATTTGGTCCCCTTTCTATCACTGGGACAGAATACCTGCCACCTGGAAGAGCTAAACAATAGTCAGATATTCTACAGTAAATGTGACTTACAGCTTGTATACAGCTTAATATACTTGAATGATATCTTATATTTCTTTATTTAAAAAAAAGGCAAACAAAATTTGTATACAATGTGTATTCCAGTAGGCAATTGCCTGTGGTCAGATGTCCAGTTGAGTGGTCGATCATGTCAAACTAATGGGTAGTTAAACACCTGTTGAATGATTCACACACCTGGTCTGTGCTGTAGTAAAGTTAGTGTGGTTTTTACCTGGACAGAAACTAACCTATTGAAGTACAATGATCACAATGTACAGGTACTTTATCTGGCTGAATTTATTAACTTATTCTATATCTGATGTATTCATGACAATGTAGGCCTATCCTCTTCTTAAATAATAAAAGCTGCTTCTGACATGTCTGGTCAAAAGTTGGAAGTGGATATCATAGCATATGCCAAAGACCATCTGTTATGACAATTGTAACTCAGGAATTGATAGCATATTTTACTACCTATGAATTTAATTCTTTCATCCTCCCAGACTCATTCAGCTGTAAATTCAATATTCATTTACAATACGCTTTGTATACCATATCATATATGTAGAACTCTGTTTCTGTCAGTTTGTTTGATTTTTGTGGTTTATCTCCAGTAAAACATTCACTGGACTGTTAAATGGTCTATTGATTTTCCACTATTGGTGGATAACTGCATTCAGTCTATGTGAACAGCTTGTCTTTTGTTCGAGATTTTGTCAAACTAGAAAATCATTCACAGGAACTGTGTCAGTTGTAGTTATTTAATAACATGTTTTATCTGTGGTTGGACTGATTTAAGTTTTATGAGTGTATCTTCAAACTTGTTTTGAGGTTTTTTTCACCCCTAAGAATTGATTTATTTTTCAATATTTTTGAAAATGCAAAATTTATGCAATTTGACATATAACAAGTATGAAATGCTGCAAGTTACGTGTACAAAAAAACAAAAAAGTACATTTTTCAAATACTAAAAAATCCAAACAGCACAAATTAAGTGTACAGAATTCTACAAATTACTGTACATTTAAGAAAATCTCCTATTTAGGTATACAAAATACTAAAAGTTACGTTACCAAACTGCTAAAAATTCTATGTTACAGAAACTATAAATAATGTCTACAAAGTCATACAAATAACATGATGCAAGTATGGTAAATAGCGTATGTAGAATACAACAATTGCTAGTACGAAATACTAAAAATTACATATACAAAATACATGTACTGAATAATACAAATTACATGAATGAAATATTGCAAATTGCATGTATGAAATACTATAAATTGCATGTATGGAATTTCGAAAATTACATGTAAAAAATACTACAAATTACATGTGCAAAATAAAACATGTACAAAAATTGTGTGCAAAATACTACAAATAACACGTACCAAATACTACATTACACTACGCCCATGTAGATAAAGTTGATTAAAAATGGTTAACACACTTTGTCCAGATTGGCAAACATTGTACACTCATAAAATGCAAACATTTCACAGAAATAATTATTTGTAGATCCAACATTTGCTCTCTGAATTGTTACAAGAACACTACATCATTCTAAAATCCACTTCAGCCCTCCCACTTTAGTTATCCTTTTGTGGTTTCGCACTGGTTGCATGTTTTCCCCGGAGGTGTCTATGTAAATATTTATTCATTCAGCTCCCTTTCTATGTCAATCCATATTCACTCCTAACTGTACTTAGGATTGTTGATAAAGTGGACTTTAATACTTTGGCATCACTTTAACATTGTTCTCTTATACTTAGTGCAAAATGATTTTTGTTTTTATTTCTAAAATCAGGAAAATGATATTAATTTTCATTGGTATATGGTACTCCTGATTATTCTGACTCTGTGTCCATTCTATAAATATAACATGATTTCATTACCTTTTACTCGATTTTGAGTTTGAAAGCTCCTTAACTTTTGTGGTCATTTACATCAATCTGGATTATTCTTATATTCCCATTTTTTTTTCTTATATGAAAGTTAAGGAACAAGTTGGTGCGTCGTGATTTATAGCTATGTATTTGCAGTTCACCTTTAATCAATAAATGTTGTTTAGTCCATTAAGTGAGCTAATACTGACAGGTGTGTAGCGAGGCTCTTCAGTTGACTCACCTTATCTACACTCACCTTTATTTAATAATCATTAAGCTATTCCATTTCCCAGTTTATCCGATTTTAAAGGCGAAGTTAATTTGACATATATCAGTGGCAGAAGTGACAGCTTAATTATCTATTGTGGCAGTACGGCCTGAAGCCAAAATAAGAAGCACTTTACCTGAAAATAGCAGAGTGCTGTAATTTTTGTGTAAAAATAGTGCAGCAATCACTGAGCGTAACTCAAAAATATATAATCACATGAAATCACCGGGAATTCAAATTGTGTGGTATTTAAATTATGCCAATGACTGAAAGCTCAGTTACTGCTTTAATGCGAAAAGAGGAAAAGTTGAAGAGAAGCTCTGATGTTGAAAATGGTGTGAAATGGAGTAAACACTGGGCTAAATGATTGGGCATTGATTAACAATTGAAGGGGTTTTCATTAGCTAACTTGCATTAATATAAGTTATTATTGCTTTGCAAAAATTTCACATTCTCTAAATACTTAAAATATTTTATTTTAATCCACTTCTGGTGGCCGTTGCTCAAACTACTATTAAATTTAAATCTCTATTCAATGACTTCTCTCCATGTTGTTGGTCTATCTCTAAGCCCAGTATTAGCAATTTAATCTGGTGTTAGCAGCTAATCATCTTTATGTAACTGGTCCCTGATGATTTCAGGCTGTTTTCACTATTTAATTTAACAAATATAGAAATATATTTTCATAAATCGTAGCAGGTATTTGGAGGTGCAGTGTTGCTCATGTTACCTTGAGACCTAGTTCCATTAAGCAATCTGTTTAGTTTCTATGTTTTGTGTCATGTGATTGTCATGTCTTCTCATAGTTTGGATGTTTTCCTTTACCATTTGTCATAGGAGTAAAATAACCTTAAGCTTCCAATCCCAATCAAACAAATAAACAAACAAACCAAAAACCAAACATAAAACTACAAGAATCTACAGGCATAATTTTATGGGTTATTATTGGGTTATTCCCTATTTTCATTCAGTTGACATCTAACAGTACAACATAACTTTCCATCTGTATTCAATGGTGATTATTGATATGAAGCCGCATAGCTTGTGGTTAGGGTCTCTACCTCTCTATGTACTTACCCAATTAATTCAATATAGATAATAGTATACTATACCTGTGACAATCATTATCTGTAATTAACAACATCACACCAGGCCTGTCTGTTGTCATGGAAACCAGGTGCAGTCAGATTAATATTATTAGTATTTGTATATATAATGTATGTGATATGAATTAATATCCAGCTGAGCCCAATATTGAGCTAACATGTGCCTTAAAAAAATTCTGTGGATTTACATGAAACCTACAGTACATGCATATTCATATTCATAAGCTATACAATGACGCCTTTCATCCAGTTTTACACCAGCTCTGTTCATGAGGATGACATAGTTTGTAAATCTCATGCAATAAGTATTCATACATACATCTACCTCTCCAGCTTTCTACATGAAATGTGTTTTCATGAAACTTCCAATCCATGTTTGCTTTTGAAAAATAAAATTCCTTACTTTCTGTCAATCTGATTAACCATAAATCAAGCATTTAATCTGAATGTAAACAACATTTTCAATGTAGTATTAGCTGGTTTGTTTTAATTATCAAAAGTGGCAGCGCCATAATTCCAGGAACCTTGGCCTCATTAAACTGGACTTACTTTTAGCATGAAAATACACACACAGCAAAATGTCTGCTTCTGTTTAGTCCAGTGTAAAAATCTGATATTATTGACACCTTTGCAAAATGGTCCTATATTGAAATCTGCATATATATTATGTATTGATGTCATTAACTACTGTCAGTATCAATACTTTAATAAGCAGATTTTGTTTCAATAGACAGGACTGGGTTACTCAAACGGTAGTATGGTTTCATCTAATGTCACAAAGAAAAAATACTGGGGTGGGATGTATAGAAATAACGGTTAAAATTTGTAACGATTTGAGCAAACAGATGCTTATCAAGGCATTTTGTACCTTAATCTACAGCTTTTCAAGGACACTGGAGAGTACATGATAAGAGGGTTTTTTTCACAACATTTATATTATAGTAATAATTTCATAATAATTATAAATACATTATTATTTCAGGTCATGGTGGATTCGTGGATGGATCCGACAGAAGTAAGCATGGAAGGGACAAGAAAACACCTGTAAGTTAATCAAAATGTTACAAATTACAACTGTTTGATAATATATAAACCCATTCTTGAAATCTATCAAAGTTGCCTTTGTAAATAAAGTTTAAAACATAATAGTATTAACCTTAGCATATTAGACCACTCTATTGGGTAATTAAAGTAGATTAATGGTAAAATATTATGTGTGTTAAAGTGGCACTGATGCAATGGGGGGCGTATGGGACATAACAGACATCACAGTGCTATGGTGTCTCTACACATGTATAGGTGTAGAATAGATCAATGTTGGAAATAAGCACAAATATTTTCCATGGCTATTTAAAATCAAGCTCTATATTTAATATTATTTTGCCTATTTGCAAATAGTATTAGTTTGCTAAGCTAAACCTCTTCATAAAAGGATGTATCGGAGTATATCTTTAGGTGTGTGTGTTGGGGGGGGTTGTAGCTTTTATTATTTTTTTTCTTCTTCTGGAGAGCTTTTGGCAAAGTTTTTAGAGAATACTGGGACTATCAGAGCAGACCGTATTTTATTGTCTTATGATCATGTGTAATTCCATTGAAGTCTATTACATCTGAATATCCAACTGTAGTGCATTAAACTAATGAGTGGGCCTACCCACTTGCTGTTAGATCAAATGTAGACTGTACTGATATCCAAAGTGATAGCCAATCTTTTTTTGGCAGTGTTTTTACAGAAAAATTTGTGTTTCTAAAAAACTTAGAGACTTTAAGCTTTTTGAAAAGGACAGCATTGGCAGCAAAATGCTGTCATTTTTTTTTTTTTTTTAAATACGCCCTACATTATTTTTATAATTGATCTAAGCAAAATTTCAAACTGATTTGATGTAATTACATTCTATAAAATACACCACCAAAGATGCTGTTGTTATAAATTTAAAAGTTCTGATTGGAGTGTCCTAGTTTTTCCAAAATATATTCATATACAATGTTCTGATATATTCCATGTTTTAAAAGGCTTGACAGGATTATTTTCGTAAAAAATCTGCCAACGAATTGTGCTAGACCTTAAGCTCTTTCTTTGAGGCTATTTTGACACAAGCTCTGGTATAGTTTGATTCATATCCCAAGTGATTGTAGCTTAATAGATCACAGGGAAACTGGATGTTAGAGAACTAATTCACTAGTATAACATTACTGTTACAGTCTGCTGAGTTAAGAAATCACCGTTGAGTCATAGATTAACAAAAGGCTAACAATTTAGAACTCATAAAGGCAGTTTTCTACCAACAATAAAAAAAACCCAACAATGTTGGATTTTTTTTAGCCAAAGATTAAGAATTATCAATGACATTTTAAAGTGGCTGGCACATTAGTTAAATAACCATAGACCATTACTGAAACACTGGGCATTTGTGGCCTCCAAAAAATCGATAATTCTTAATTCTAAATTCTAAACACTTAATTCTGCTAAATGATTTTGGGTGTCAATAAAAAAATATTGAATTTACTTTGAGTAGTGTAATGGCATTGAAAACAGATAGACTAACAACTTTAATATTTCAATATTTTTACACATTTAAAATATATTTGATGTAGATATCCTAGTTCTTGTTTGTTTGATATAGGTTACATGAATATCACCTACTCTCAGTTACTCGTGTCTGTTCAAAAAGAAACTGTTATCTCCTGAGAATAAAGTATTGTATTACTAATCCATGGAGACTGTGTAACTCTATATCTGACATGAATTCATAGGACTCTAAAACAAACTAGGGGACTATCAGATTGTTTGTGAACACAATTACAGCGGCATGTTATCTTAACTGAAGAGACTGTATGAGGATACCTTATATTTGTTATATGTGATCCAAGTTTTCTATTTGTTTCTTTTGTACACTATCAACACTGACCTCCTTTTCAGAATACGATTTTCAAATAAGAAAGACCAACACACAAATATAATAGAATCAGATCTTATTACAGATTGAGCAGCACATTTGGTTTATAGTGAAATGTGTTGAAATATGTATAATCTGTTTATCTGGAAAGATTCTATTTCCTGCAGTCATACAGATTCTCTCAAGGATAAACCACTATGAAAGTATCATTCATGTACCTGAAACAGTAAAGATTTTGCAATTTTCATCAGTCAGTCTTGAAATTTCTGATTCCTAAAATGATAATTCCATCGATCACTCTGGAAGTTACTATAAATTTCCAGAAAAATATTTTACTTGTGAATGAGTTATTCTGGAATTTTGTTTCATATTAAGCTTTTTAGCCCACAGTCATTCTGACTGTGGGCTATTCTCATCAATCTCCGTGGTCCGTCCGTCCGTCTGTCCGTCCGTCCGTCCGTCGGTCCGTCCCATAACAATTCTTGTTATCACTATATCTCAGCAACTGCTGCTCCAATCATATTAATATTTT
>JARFOD010091070.1:0-14726 GCA_031763545.1 Mopalia muscosa | reverse complement strand
CTTTTTGTGGGTGACTGACCAGCCCATAAACTGTCAGATAGACCGCAGTCCCTGGTATTATTTGTTAAATACATTCCTTAAAATGTCTACATTTCTAAAAGCCAGTACAACCTTTTTTTATCAGCACTATTGTACAGTGATTTGTAAAAAATTCTATCATTTGAGCAGCTATTAGTTTCATCGATAACTCTCTGCTATAGTGTCTTTAAGGAATGCTCGAATCATTTCTAATACAACACAAGCTAGGTGGTACATTCCAGTTATACACATATGAATTTCGAAGTTTATATTCTTTTCGGCACAACTTTCGCAGTTCTCGAAGGTTATTTTGATTTTCTCTCATATTAGCCGGGCTCTGCTTATGGAGAACTATAAATCTATTGTCACAGCCGCGAGACAGATATTCCGTGTCAAACCGTGGATCGTGGTCTCTATGAATTTCCAATGGTCCAAGCCATGCCCCTACAGATACATCCTCACTATTGAATATTTGAAAATATTTAGCATTAGCAGATAAATAATGAATCAAATCAGCGGAGATGATATAGCCGCCGCCACGTGCATACGGCAGATATCTGTCGCATAAAACCCAGCTTTCTTCCTTCCATTGGCCGGACTGCTTAACCCTGGCGTTTCCGTTGAAGAACCCCCAGTAAAGCCTCTCAATCGGCTTTTTGCTTAATTCTGTCATTAGAATATCTAAACGCACAAAACTATCATCATCCACTTTTAACAAATACTGAAAGTCAATATTTTTGTCAATCCACTGAAGGCTCTTTAAGAGTTTAATCGTTAGCCCGTGATAAGCGTCCCCTATATCCTCAAGCAATAAGAGATCGCTGTGAATCGACCCTTCTCTCTTTACAGCGTCCATGTCCACTATATTAAGATTTTTCAAACCTATTGCAAATTTAACACTGACATTTTTGGGCGGGTTTTTGAGCCAAGTTTCCCGAATAACATCTCGACGATCTAAATTACGTGGTCCTGTCAAAACTAAGACCACAAGGTGAGATGATTGTGGTTTTCTTGGAATAAAGATATGTTTTTGCCAAGATGCGTGGCCACGAGGGTCTTGGATCTCGTCCCTGTATTTCGCTCCGTAAGTCTGGTCCTCACATTGCATGTTACAGAACGACAAATACAGCATTACACTGAAGCACAAAAAAATCCCTCCAATCAGAATTGTTCCTGTGTGTTTGTTAAGACGTCGCTCAACTCGGAGTGGTAATTTATCAACATACACCATTCTGTTGTTACATCTATCTGGTCTTCAGCCCATCTGTGTCCATATCCATCAAATGATGACAAGTTTCATCCACAAACCTGCATAGACAAAATCAAACAGATATGTTTAATAAAATAAATAAATCAAATGTTTATTCTGTAAAAGTTCCACAGCCTTGATGATAAACATTGTTAACTTAAAACTTTGATGAAGCAACTTAGCTAGACAAAACAAATAAGTTAAAATACATTTAACAACTTCCAAAAAACTATTACTCCATTTTTAACGTGTGCATTTCTTGAACAGGAATAAAAAAAATCAAAAAGATTTTTGTCATCTGTTTTTTCAACAATGCTTTAATAAGAGCATGAATTCAAAGAATAATAAATTAAGTTACTTAAAACAGTTTTAGATTTAAATATTCAATTTGTTTCCCTTACACTAAAGTTAAACACTTGCAGTATGAAATAATTGTAACATACATGTACAGTTCATCATTAGTCTGGACACGAGCATCAAAACCAGCTAGATGTAGATGGTTTGTTCGTTTGATACGGATTTAACGTCATATTCAAGGGTATTTCACTTATATGAGGATGTGCCAGTCCAATGGGTGAAGGAAACCACCCTCGACACCACTGACAACAAACAAAGACAGGACTGGACAAATACAGGACGATAACAACAGGACGCAAGACAGACACCACAAAAAGATCAGCTTCCTGTTCCCCGTTAGCTCTGAGAGCACCAGGGCAACGAGAAGCTCCCTCCAACCAGTTAGATGTAGAAGTATAGTGAGGATTGGTCAAGTAAGCCCAAGACAGGAGTCTTTCTGTCCTGATTTCTTGACAGAATTTGTTTGGATTGCCATGAAAGACGATGCAAACGAAAGTGTATATGCCAATGATTACTGGGTGGTTGTATTTTGGAAATATATGTGATTTCAAGGACATAAGAGCTGCAAATAGACTCTTGAGTAAGCACTTGTACAGACAATCTTCATCACTGAGAATGGGACTTTAGGCTATATTATTATAAGCTTATGCATTTGAATTCTCAGTTATCTCAGGACTAGTGTTTGCAGCAGTTGCAAATGTACTCCTAATAGTAAGAAAAATCCTGTAATCATCACCAGGGAATAGTTTTATTATGAATGTATGGTTTATGCTTTAGGATGTGTACCAGCTTACATGTACAGGTAGATGCGAAAACGTATCTTATATAGACTATAAAGTACAAGTAACTTTATTTGTTTTTTCTATGGTTCGAAAATTAAGTGTGTTTTCTTGGGTACAGAATTAATTGGGTGCAAAATTGTCTACATTTAGGTACCGCCATTGCCATCGGTTTGAATTCAGATAACTGTCGATTAGGGGCCTACATCCAGGTATCGTAGGCCTATACCGTACTGAGACTGCCAATGCAATTTGTCCCATAAAATCGTCTTGGCCCTATGGGTGGAAATGGTTTTGGAAACCAAACCAAAACGTGATCCAAATCAAATTTAGACAAATTATGAAACCAGCCGATCTTTCAGCCCCGTCGTCCCTCAAACAAAAGAAACAAAAGACGCTATTAGTTTTGCGCAAGCAAAATTCACCTGGTTATTCGGAACTCTTGAATTACGAAGTTGACAGATGCTACATGTATAAATCTACATGACCATGTGCGCTTAAACTGATGACGTCACTATTTTATGTGCGGAAGTTGACACACACACACACCAACGGAGCAAAGTGATCCTTCATAAGAAAGAAATAAGCTTAGCAAGAATACTTCTTCAAAAAGGTATATTGTTCCAGATAATTTATTTTCTGAGTATCCGTGTACATGGACCACACAATTAACCGTAATGTCTAGTTCAGCAGATGTGAACGGTGAACACTTTTGCTTATGTCAGCTTGATTCAACAACAACGTTGTACAAATTTGACAGTTCGTGTCGTTGTATTCCATCCGTTGGTAGATTTAGCTTTTATGTAACATCAGTTGTATAATTTTGTTATGAAAGACTGAGAGGGAGATGCCCGAAGCAAAAAGTCAAAAAACTCCTAATGTTACTGTTAGATCTCGCTTTTAAGTTTGACTTAAAAGGCCTATTTGGGATTCATGTATAATATATTTAGGCCTACATGTACATCCTTCAATGTATCAGAGGGTTGGGTTGAAGCGTCCTTTGTCCTGGTGCTCTGTGGGCTACATGTAAGGGTCTTAGAAAGAAATCATAAGTATGGTGTCCAAAATGGACATTTTGCTTCCATTTTTCCATCAATGGATACCGGTATCTCAAAGGATTGAGTCTCCTTGTTGATCTCCTGTATATGAGTAAGGGTCAGTCTAGCCCGAACATTGGACTTGTATGTTTGCTCCTTTGAATAATTCTGACATTCCTCTTGCAAACATTACATGTCGACAAGGGTAATGGCAATATGATAAATAAGCCGACAGAGCTGATTTTCTCAGCTAGGGTCAGTCCATCATGTAAAATATGACATGAATCTTAGTGGCAGGTTAAGGGTTAGTGTTAGGGTGAGGTTTAGTTTAGGGTTAGGTTCCGTGTTGTCCTTAAGAGTTAGTAAATGGGTAAGTGTTAGGGTTAGGTTTAGTATTAACCCTAACCCAGGACTAAAAATTAATGTAATTGCGGGGATGGTTTTCCATCGATCGGGGTAAATAAGGGTACAGTGAGAAATAAACAAAATGTCAGGTTAGTGACATTTCATTTTTTTGCTCAACCCCAATCATAGAAAGTTAGCTTATATCTATTGTTAATGACGATTCATCAAGAAATGTATGGAAGTACACATTTAAGTAAGCTGTTTACAAGTATTACTTTACACATGAGTGTCTTTTTTTATTTTTTTAATAAGTTTTAATGACAGAGTCACTAGATTGTATCTCTTACTTTTAAAGGTGGATTACAAGTTTTTGTTTTAATTTTGCTATTTAGAACACCAATATGTCAACAAAGCGTGTGCATACAACAGCCACTGCCAGGTTAAAACAAGATTATATGAGGATAGTACGGGATCCTGTCCCTTATGTTACAGCCGTACCTCTCCCTTCAAACATACTCGAATGGTCTGTATATATTAATATTATAATAGTCGCCCGTTTAATAGGGTATTTAAAAAGAGATAATTTGGAACATGAGTTAAACAAAGTTTCCAGTCAATAATTCATGTTGACGAGAGATTTGCTTAATTTGCTCAAAATAGTTTGCCTAATTTGATCTAATATGCATTAATATATTGCATGGGCTAGGAAAACTTCTGATATTTGTTTATATTGTCAGGTGCATGTATCTGGTATCTGTGGGTTCATTGGGTTGTTTTTTGTTTTTTTTTTGTTAGAAGCCCAAAGTTAAGAAAGAAAGTTTACATGAAAATGAAACTAAGCAATATTGTTATTTATTAATGATAATTAGAACAAATACCTGTACATATTTCCTGTTTGTTAAGATGTTTGTGACAACAGTTTAACAATAATGAATACAAGAAAAAAGATCAGACAATATTTGTTATTTATTTGGATTTCTTTGATTTCAGGCATTATATAGTTAAAGGTCCAGAAAATTCCCCATATGAAGGTAGGACATTTTTAGCACTGCTCTTTGATGTTTATCTGTAAATTAAAGATTTATCAATAGTAAGTCTTAAGTTCTGAAACTTAGAAGATGATGTACTAAACATAACATACGGTGTTAGACTTAGGGATTACAATTTATATATACAGTTTACTAGCAAGTTCAGCAGTAAAGAACAATCATTGGCTTGTGAGGCTTCCATAATTTTTTTGTTGTCAGATTTGGTAAATTTTTTATTCATTGTGTTAACATTATTTTAGTCTATCACATGCTGTGGGCGGTTTTTCAGGTTTTAAATTCTGAAAGCTTTGTCATTTATTTGAACTTTGTATTTTGTAAAGTAGAAGTATAATAATTATATGGTAGTATTTTCAGAGTTGAAGATGTAGAATTCCTTCAGTAGGTATGATGTATGAAGATGTGTAAGTTTACATGTATTTGAGTTTGGCTTCAGTATCAGATTTATAATTAAGAATGTTTGTACTGCTTGTTTTTACAAAAATGCGTGGAACACGTTTACAGTTTTATGATCGATGTGGTTTTTATGACTTCTCCCAGTTTGAAAGAGATTTTAAGTAGCATGAATGCTGAATAAAGGGAATATATTGTAGAGAAAAAAGCTTTTCCTTGCCTCCAAAAGACTCCAATGGATTAAAAACCAGGGTCTCTGGATAGCAACACCAGCGCTCTAACCGACTCAATAAAGGGAATTTTTATCACATTTGTATTACTATTTTGTCATGATTTGTTGACAGGTGGTTTGTATCATGGTAAACTGGTATTCCCCAGGGAGTTCCCCTTCAAGCCACCCAGTATCTACATGATAACACCCAATGGTCGGTTCAAATGTAACACAAGGTAGGAATGTCGTAAAAAATAGAGCAAAGATTAAGATGTAATGGATTTTTTTTCCCTTAACCTGCATTTGTTAAATGTTCTATTTGATATATACAACATTCGATATATACATCATCAATACACCACGGTACTTAGAAAAACTATATCAAAGAGGATCAATGCCTGCATGCTGACCATCAGGTATATGGGTAGGTCACACCGACTCACACAATGTCGCTCCATGAGTTGGTTTACTCTAGGTTTAAAGGTCTTCCCAAATGGTTCGTACCTAGAAAATGTATAAAAATAGTCCAATATTCACTGAACGATTTGCAACTTGTTTCATTAAAAAATTCATTGTACATGTGGAGAAATTGGGATTTGAACATCTGACTTTCATTAAGAGTTAGCTTTGATTTTTCGAGTAACGTCACCAGGGGAATTCGCCAAGTGACTGGTATCTATAGAAACCTGACCGCCATTTTTGCCTACGTCACAGCTTAAATGACTTGTATGAAAATTCGCAAGTTTGTAAGTGAATAAAACAAGTTCTAAGCATCAGGAAAATACAGGATTTATTTTACACATAGTTCATAGTATTATCTTTGTAATTCAGTCACTTTTAATCGGATTTTAGACCCATTTGGGAATACCTTAAATACTTTTGTTTTAAGCCTTAGCTAACCTAGTTTCACCAGGTCACTTTGGTTTTAAGACAACAGGCTTCATGTATAAAGCTAATATGTCAAACCAACAAAAGGGAAAATATTAAAGCAGTGAGACATAAAATGTTGGCACAATCATAAAATGTTAAGTATTTTGCTTTGTCAGATTGAGAAGGAATATAAGATATTTTGAGAATGTGGCAGAATACTTGGTTAGTTGCCTACTTTCAAATGAGTGGTAACTGGTAATTTCAGCTCAGATTTAAAAAGCTCGTTTGTGATCTTCACAGAAAATCAGGTGAAGAAATTTGAACATCATTGCCGGCCATTTACCAAAGAGTTTGAACTTACAACTGCTGTGTTTTTCGCATTTGTGGAAATGTTCAAAATATTTTGTCAGTCATATTACCAATATTTCCAATCAGGCCATTTAAAATGCTTAATAATATTGTGGACTTTACAGGACAATCTCAATTAGACCATTTAAAACGATTAATACTATTTAAATAAGTATTGTAATTTTTTTATCAACCAAAATTGAATAAATTATGTTTTGCTGACAGTATTCCAAATGTATATTAATTTTTATTAAATTCGAAAATGGTATGAATACATTTAAACACCTTATGTTCTTTATGGAGAATTTGAAGATTTGTGGCAAAAAGGACAAAATAGAAAGCAGTGTAGACCTTATAGGTCATAAATGCCCATAAAATCTTAAGTTAACTGTTGTGTGAATAGTCAGAGAATTGATATTGTTCCAGTGCTAAGTAAAGATAGCATTCTTGTAATACAAAGGAAAGCAAGAGAAAGGGAGGAATTAAGATCTTCTCAAGAATGCGGTATGTGGATGGATACTTGGCTAAATGCCTATGTTAAAATGATTGGTTATTCCGGCTCAGATTTAAAAAGCTCGTTTGTGATCATCACAGAAAATCAGGTGAAGAAATTCAATACATCATTGCCTGAAATATACCAACCATTTGATTACATACACCTGTCACATGCCGTAATTCACCACACTATAACACATGTTGCAACAAATCCTGTCCCTCTATTTGTTTTTAAACTACGTCTATGGATTGTTTTTGGGTTAAACAATGTACTCAAGGGTATTTCATTTAAATGACGGATTGTCCACCTCACACTTTAGTCTTAATACCGTGAAAAACCTTGTAAAAACCACCTCCACGATTGCTGGAGCCACAACATGTGACTCGCTGTTATACCAGATGGTCGACAGGCTGACTCGATCACGCGAACGGTGAATTGAATTAGTTTAATAAGTGCACTCGCCACTGAGCCACGGCTACAGGCCTTCTGATTTGAGGTGTGCTGTCCTGTCCTATGCTTCAACACTGATCACTGACTATGTCTATGGAAACCCTGATTATGGTCTGATGAATGTGATATAGAAAGATGAAAACATTTGTTAAAACTAACCCCTTCGCCATGGTTGCTGGCCAAGACAAAAGAAAGACATCCCAAAGCAAACAAAAGGTAGCTCCCTCTCTACTAATGTACAACCACGTTCCAGGCCAATGGATAGGAGGAAACCATCCCCCCATCACTGATAACAAACCATGACAAAACTGGACAATCACGAGACAATACAAAAACATCACAAACCGGTAGCTCCCTAACATACACCTTTATCTTGAACATACCTCCAAAGGATCCACATCATGTGCTATAACAACGAGCTGAGCCTTCTTCTGTTCTACCAATGTTGTCACCGTGTTTATTCCAGATCGTACAACAGCAGGGCGTTTTGTCGGAGTGTCCTCTTTACCGGCAACCCTGGCTTCAGCTCGGGCTCGGAGACGGGCTTTTTTCTGCTGTTTTGTCTCTGGTCTGTATTTATCCATTAAACGGAAAAGCTGAGTGGCTGAAAAATAGACAAAGATAGTAGAAGGACAACAGATTCTGAAGTTTTCTTTACCATGGAACAAGTAGTTTTTCAAGTGAATCAACTCATTTCACTTTGTTTTATTTACTTGACTGGGCCTTCAGGCTGTACTTTTTCACTCACATGACGGAATGTCAGGGAAACTGGTCAAGAAACCCCCACTGGCAACAATGAAAGATATGACAAATACATGATGATCACAAGACTGATTGGTTTCAGAGTGCCCCTTAGCCCCTTAGTTTGTTTTGTGTGTTTGGTGTTTAACGTCATACTCAAGGGTATTTCACTTATAGGACGACGAACACAAATAAAGGACATCACAAACAAATCTGCTTCCTGTTACCCTTTAGCTCTGCGAACACCAGGGTAACAGAAAGCAACCTCTTTTCTCACCACTTACGATCGACCGAGGAAGTATTCTGCAGGTCCATGGCCCACCCGCTCCCTCACGGGGCGAATTGGTAAAGAAAACCAACCCCGACACCACTGACAAGAAACACAAGCATCACAGGACAATACAAAGACTTCACAAACATATCGGCTCCCTGCTACCCTTCAGCTATGACAGGACCACGGCCATTGATGCTCTCTCCAACCACCCTCCTCGGAGTTTGTTTTTTATCCCATTTAATCAGCTAAAATGTTGCGTCGGTGGCGAGACACCATTTGCATTGGGTGGAATGTTTTGACGGTCGGTTGTAATATTATAAGACATAACCTATTATCGTCTAAAATGTTATGTCGGTTGTAATACTATGTGGCGTTAATTTATATCGTATGAAAAGTTCTGTCAGTTAAAACATCATTTTATATCGAAATGTTCTGTCGGTTGTAACATCATCTTATATCGAAATGCTCGATAGATGTTACAACCGACTGAACATTTCGATATAGGATGATGTTACAACCGACAGAACATTTCGATAAATGATGACGTTACAACGACAGAACATTTCGATATAGGATGATGTTACAACCGACAGAACATTTCTATATAAGGTGATGTTTTAACTGACAGAACTTTTCATGCGATATAAATTAACGCCACATAATGTTACAACCGACATAACATTTTAGACGATAATAGGTAATGTCTTATGATATTACAACCGACCGTCAAAACATTCCACCCAATGCAAATGGTGTCTTGCCACCGACGCAACATTTTAGCTGATTAAATGGGATAAAAACAAACCGAGGAGGGTGGTTGGAGAGAGCATCAATCGCCATTTGTTTTTAAAATTGAGCTTTCCTGTGAACTTCATACATGTATACATGCAAAAAGAGTACAATTTTGCTTGTTGTATGAGAACTGTTAAACATTACTAAGGCTTAAAGAGTATTACATAAGAACAGGTTATTACGAAAAGTGAACAAATTTGAGATACTCATTATACTAAACCATTTTCTGGTAGGGGTCTATTAAAAGTTAGCCTTATAAAAAAAGACCTAGATTACATCTAGTGTAATCTAGGTCTTATTTATAAGGTTAATTAAAATCAAGTATGCCCCATGTATTTATATGTATGTATGCTACTCAATGTAAACAGAAGCTCAAAATATTTTACAATTTATCCTCTGTACATACATGTACACCAGCATATTTAGTTTAATTTAAGTATGGATCACAGATAAATCTGAACATACAGATGTGCTTGCTTTATAAAAACAATAATTGTGTGTTTTGTAAAATTAAATTCATTGAAATTTGCATAAGAGATTTGTTCCCAGTGTCCCATGTGTACGATATGTATTTAGGTGGGAATTTGTTTATCTTGGTCATAAATGTATCTGGAAATATGAAATAGGGAGATGGGGGAGACATATAAAAATTCCTACAAATACACAGCTGACCACATTTCACTCTGAGTGAAGCGGTACAGCCAGCCAGACAAAACATTTCGATATAGAATGATGTTACAACCAACAAACATTTCGATATAGAATGATGTTACAACTGACAAAACATTTGATATGAGATGATGTTACAACCAACAAAACATTTTGATATGAGATGATGTAACAACCAACGAAACATTTCGATATGAGATTATGTTGCAACCAACAAAACATTTCGATATAGCATGATGTTACAACAGAAAAAAAACATTTCGATATGAGATGATGTTATTACCAACAAAACATTTCGATATAAGATGATATTACAACCAACAAAACATTTCGATATGAGATGATGCTACAACCGACAAAACGTTTGATATGAGATGATGTTACAACCGACAAAACATTTCGATATAGGATGATGTTACAACCAACAAAACATTTTGATATGAGATGATGTTACAACCAACAGAACATTTGATATAGAATGATGTTACAACCGACAAAAAATTTCGATATGAGATGATGTTAAAACGAACAAAACATTTCGATATGAGATGATGTTACAACAGACAAAACATTTTGATATGAGATGATGTTACAACCGACAAAACATTTCGATATAAGATGATGTTATAGCCGATAAAACATTTCGATATAAGATGATGTTACAACCAACAGAACATTTCGATATAGAATGATTTTACAACCAACTAAACATTTCGCTATAAGATGATGTTATAACCAACAGAACATTTTGATATATAATGATTTTACAACCAACAGAGCACAACGATATCAGATGATGTTACAACCAACAAAACATTTCGATATCAGATGATGTTACAACCGATAAAACATTTCGATATCAGATGATGTTACAACCGACAAAACATTTCGATATAATATCATGTTACAACCGATAAAACATTTCCATAAAAGATGATGGTACAACCGATGGAAAATTTCGATATCAAATGTTATGTTGGTTGTAACATCATCTCATATCAAAATGTTTTGTCGGTTGTAACATCATCTCATATCGAAATGTTTGGTTGGTTATAACATCATCTTATATCGAAATGTTCTTTCGGTTGTAACATCATCTCATATCGAAATGTTTGGTTGGTTGTAATATCATCTTATATCGAAATGTTTTGTTGGTTGTTACATCATGTTATATAGAAATGTTCTTTCGGTTGTAACATCATGCTTTATCGAAAAGTTTTGCAGGTTGCAGCATAATCTCATATCGAAATGTTTCGTTGGTTGTTACATCATTTTATATTGAAATGTTTTGTCGGTTGTAACATCATCTTATTTCGAAATGTTTTGTCGGTTGTAACATCATCTCATATCAAAATGTTTTTTGGTTGTAACATCATCCTTTATCGAAATGTTGTGTCGGTTGTAACATCATCTCGTATCAAAATGATTTGTCGGTTGTAACATCATCTCACATAGAAATGTTTTGCTGGTTGTAATATCATCTTATATCGAAATGTTTTGTTGGTTATAACATCATCTCATATGGAAATGTTTTTCGGTTGTAACATCATGCTATATCGAAATGTTTTGTTGGTTGCAACATAATCTCATATGGAAATGTTTCGTTGGTTGTTACATCATCTCATATCAAAATATTCTTTCGATTTTAATATCATGCTATATCGAAATGTTTTGTTGGATGTAACATAATCTCATATCGAAATGTTTGTTGGTTGTAACGTCATTCTATATCGAAATGTTTTGTCGGTTGTAACATCATCTTATATTGAAGTGTTCTGTCGGTTGTAACAACGTTCTATATCGAAATGCTCTGTTGGTTGTAACATCATTCAATATCGAAATGTTCTGTTGGTTGTAACACAATCTTATATTGAAGTGTTCTGTCGGTTGTAACATCATCATATATCGAAATGTTTTGTTGGTTGTATCATCATTCTATATCGAAATGTTCTGTTGGTTGTAACACAATCTTATATTGAAGTGTTCTGTCGGTTGTAACATCATCTTATATCGAAATTTTTTGTCGGTTGTAACATCATCTCATATCGAAATGTTTGTTGGTTGTAACATCATCTCATATCGAAATGTTTTGTTGGTTATATATAACATCATCTCATATCGGAATGTTTTTTTCGGTTGTAACATCATGCTATATCGAAATGTTTTGTTGGTTGCAATATAATCTCATATCGAAATGTTTCGTTGGTTGTTACATCATCTCATATCAAAATGTTCTTTCGATTGTAACATCATCTCATATCGAAATGTTTTGTCGGTTGTAACATCAATCTATATCGAAATGTTTGTTGGTTGTAACATCATTCTATATCGAAATGTTTTGTCGGTTGCAACATCATCTTATATCGAAGTGTTCTGTCGGTTGTAACATCATCCTTTATCGAAACGTTTTGTCGGTTGTAACATAATCTTATGTCGAAACGTTTTGTCGATTGTAACATCATCTTATATCGAAATGTCTTGTCGGTTGTAACATCATCTTATATCGAAATTTTTTGTCGGTTGTTACATCTTTCTATATCAAATGTTCTATTGGTTGTAACATCATCTCATATCAAAATGTTTTGTCAGTTGTAACATCATCCTATATCGAAATGTTTTGCCTGTAACATAATCCTATATCGTCCGAAATGTTGAAACAATATCAGACATTGCTAAGAAAAGGCACCCACTGATGAAGTTTGTCATCAGCCTTTAGCTTAAAGTGTTGTTCTGGCATCGTTTGGTATGAATATTTAGGACTTTGAGTACTTCGCGTTTCGCTATTACCCGCGACGACAAAATGGTTCTAGTAGAACCGTTAAAGGTCCCCGGCTTATGGCTCTGCTGAAACCGTGTGTGGTTTTGTACAGGACTTTTTTTCACACAACTTTAGCTATAGCATACTGGTACTCCCATGTTCTATTTTTACAATACCAACAAACCGTTTTAGCCGCCATGGTTCCATGCAAAATCATATTTCTATCTAAGCTATAATATATCTAAACATTCAATAAACCATTATTTCTGAGAGTGTAGCTGACAAAATACCCGGAGTTTTTATAAATTACATAATTGTGTTTGGTAAAGTTTGCGGTTCAACATACATCTGTACGACATACAAAGTGCGATTGAAGGAATTCGTATTCTGTCCTTTTTGCCTCAACGAGAACGCTTTGAAACTACTTGACGTTGTAGCCTAAAATATATCGAAGCTTTTGTCCACATCGATAGGCAGAAACTATTACAGTTGTTTCCAACCCTGAGATAATCTGTTTGCTTTTAGGTGTAATTTAGATATTATTTTAGGAGTTTAACCTGCTCGTACATCAGTCAGTTTAATCCAAACATTATACAATGCCTTATCTAATTTATCTTGTTGACAGGGAAATTGTTGTGAAAAACAAACAAACTGTGGTATTGTTCGTTCCTTCCAAAACCGTTATAAAGTCGTGCATACTTTTTAGACGAAATATGTGAGGACAATATACATGTACAGTAGTTTGCAATAGAATGCAATGTGAAGGTCTGGCTATTGATAACTTTAAGCGCAATGCGACAAACCAGACCCTTTGAAGTGTCGACAAAACAATGTAAAGATAATGAGGTGCATTTTACGTTTTTATACTATTTTCAACAACAAAAAATATATGTCAGAGTATGTGGGCAAGTCATCAAGCCCCGGTTTAGCGCAAATGGAGTTGTCCACCTAGATAGTTCTGCTATTTTTGGACCGCATAACAGAACCTGTCAAGCTGCTTTTGTCAGCGGAAGAAAACCTTGGGCTCGTTTCACAAAGCGATCTTAGCTTGCGTTGAACGTAACTGTCATGGCAACACTATGTCTTCAGCAGTGGTCGTCATGGCAATTACGTTTTACGTAAGCTAAGATCGCTTTGAGAAACGGGCCCCTTATCGGAAGTTAGAAGTCTTTTAACTAGAAGTATATAACTGCCATATAGTCCATGTAATATCCACGGTATTGTGGACCAGCAAAAAAAACGGTGACGTCACATTACAGAATGTGTCTTTATTTGTGAGGAATTCTGGGTAATTTCTTCTCTGATCTGCCACTGCGTATAGCAATAATTTGCAGTTATTTGTCAATTTAACTGCCGTTATGGTCTTTTCAATCCATCAATCAATCAATCAATCAATCAATTATTCACTCAACCAATCAATTAATCAATCAATCAATCAATCAATCACTTTCTATTTTAAATTATATTCTTTTCTGTCTATTGTAATTTTATTATTTGCTCTTTGTTTGCAGTCAACATGGCGTTCAAACAGGGGCACTGCCAACAGTTACTTCCTAGCTGGGAGGAGCATGTCGTGGTGGGCGGTGAGTCTCAAATTGTTCCTTTTTATCATTTGTGTCTTATTATGGTTCATACGGAACAGTGGAAGGGACATTTTTTAAACTTTTGAAATTTTGTTATTTGTAGATTTTGAGAACGTAACTGTGGAAGGGACATGGTAAAATAAAAAAAAATAAAAAATAAGCAAGCGTCTCAACAAAAATTATTTCAAAAAAGCCGTCAAATGATTTGCTATAACCAGGACACTAGCAAAATTCGTTACAATGCAAAAAAAAAAAAAAAAAAAAAAAACAAAACCAAAAAATAGAAAAAAAAAAAAAAATTAAAAACAAA
>JARFOD010091059.1:0-17811 GCA_031763545.1 Mopalia muscosa | reverse complement strand
TCATTCATTCATTCATTCGTTCATTCATTCATTCATTCATTCATTCATTCATTCATTCATTCATTCATTCATTCATTTATTCATTCATTCAATAAATCAATCCATCAATCAATCAATCAATCATCCATCCATTCATTCATCAATTCATTCAGTAACCTATCCTCAGGATTTTTCACTTAGACAGAAAGTCAAACGAAAAAAAAAAAACCTTCATAAAAACATTAAATTCTACATAAATAAAACAGTAACAAAAAAGGTTTGAAGGTGTTGCAGTTTTCCGCTGTATACATCTAATTAATTTATTACAATCTGCCTGTGAACAAAAGTACATTTTGAAGCCTAAAGAATTCGCCCAATGCATAAAAGAACAGCTAGTGAACTGTGTCTGGCGCATTTTGATAATGCATGATACCCGTATACCCTATTGTAAAAGTATTGTTTTCTCAAACGCAAGACAATGTATCATCTTTTAATTTCTCTGTTGACGCCCACTTTTTACTCTTAGCTGATGCCTCCATTTTGCCTCCGGAATTATAGAACTATTTTTGATGTCCTTCACTTCCATTTAGTTACGTCTTTTGTTAAAGGCCTACACCGACGTTGACAAAGTAATTTATATGATTAAAATTCTTTACAGCCCTAGAAAGGAGAACGCGTTTAATATAATAGTTAATTTGATATTTACCCTGTTTTTACGCTTAGTTTAACAAAAACAAGAATGTTTAACTTGTTTTGTTTAATGGTGTTTTAGTCTCATAAGCGATAGTATGCTATTTTCCCCTACTGTATTATACCATATTATGTGACAGCCATTTTCCATATAACAGGTTTTTTCTTTCGCATATTTAATGAAATTTAAGCTATTTATAATGTGTCATGGGCATATCTATGACCCTGTTAATAAACAAAAAATTAGCCATTTGGTTTCGGTTTTAATTTAATGCTTCACGATGCTGTATATTTTTGGCCGTATAATGCAGATTTTTTACAATAACTTTGGATTGGGAACCTACCATACATGTATCGTGTAGGATCGAAGTAGGATTAGCAAGAAGACACGCTAGCCACTTTACCGCGGTGTATGTATCATGTATGTATCATGTACGTCTTGTATATACCACGAGACAGATCAAATTTATCTTCTGCAATATGGTTTGCATCACATATTATTTAATAACATCACCTCGATTTTTCATCATGACACCTATCATTTTACATGACGTTGTATCTTGTATTATACCATGTATTCTTTTACATCCCGTAGATCTTCTATCATGCCACGTATTATTTTGTAACACCAAATAGTTCTTTCTGTCATACCACATATTCTTTTACAACATGACTTAGATCTTCTGTCATACCACTTATTATTTTACAACATGACATAGATATTCTGTCATACTATATATTATCTTACAACATGACTTAGATCTTCTGTCATACCACTTATTATTTACAACATGACATAGATATTCTGTCATACTATATATTATCTTACAACATGACGTAGACATCTACCATACTATATTATTTTACAACATGACCTAGATATTCTGTCATACCATAATTCTTTTGCAACATGACCTTAATCTTCTGTCATACCACATATTCTTTTAAAAGATGACCTAGATCTTTCTGTCATACCACATATTCTATTACAATATGAGCTAGATCTACTCTCATGCCACATATTATTTTACAACATGACATAGATCTTCTGTCATACCACATATTCTTTTACAACATGACCTAGGTATTGTGTCATACCGCATACTATTTTACAGCATGACCTAGATATTCTGTCATACCATATATTATTTTACAACATGACATAGGTATTGTGTCATACCACATATTTTTTTACAACATGACCTAGATATTCTGTCATGACACATATTATTTTACAACGTGACCTAGATATTCTGTCATACCATATATTTTTTACAGCATGACGTAGATATTCTGTCATGCCACATTTTCTTTTATAATATTTTGTATCATAACAGGTTTTCTTTTACAGTATGACGGAGATCTTTTTTAATAACACGCACTATTTTACAACTTATCTCACACCAACTGTCATATCACGTTATAGCTCACAACATCACGTATATCTTCTATGATAGCACGTTATCTGTTACGTCACATGGATCTATTTTTTTACCACGTATTCTTTTACAAGACCAGGTACATCTTCTAACAAACCACATATTCTTTTACATCACGTTGATTTACTAACATACTTACTTACTCACTTAGACATCACGTTGATATTTTACCATATCAAGTAAATCTTTTCTAATATCATTTAAATTTACTATCATGTCCTGCGTATTTTCTGCAATACCAAGCAGACATTATACAAATACGATAAATCTTCTATCATGTCACGTAGATATTCTATCAGGTCAATTTCATCTTTTGCAATAGATTATTTATTCTGATTGTGAAAGACATGTCTTTGGTATATTCAATAGTTTGGCATATTCAAGTTTGAGTATATTACAGGTTTTGTGCTATATTCTATACTCTTTGAAAAGGCTCTAATCGAACCTTTAACATTCCTCAGTCATTGCTCTAGTAGAACTGTTTATGATTCTGTATAAAACTTTCACAGCAACTTTTCAAAACGTTTCTCTCATTATTATTTTACCAAAGGAACGTATCTTTAGTAACGGTTCCATATAGAACCATCCTCTTTTCTTAAGAACCTTCTAAGAGTGCAATATCCGAATATACAAGAATTCGGTATATTCAAGAATCCGTAAATAAATAATTTTAGTATAGTATATTCAAGGATTGTTAGAGACAGGGCTGTAATTGCGGTGAAATAATGCAGGATTTGGTTTATAAATGTGGTATGTACAGGATTTGATATATAGATGTGGTATGTACAGGATTTGATATATAGATGTGGTATGTACAGATTTGGCATATACATGTGGTATGTACAGGATTTGTTATATAGATGGGGTATCCACAGATTTGGTATATAGATTTGGTATGTACAGGATTGGGTATATACAGAATTTGGTATATAGATTTGGTATGTACAGGATGAGGTATATAGATGTGGTATGTGCAGGATGGGGTATATAGATGTGGTATGTGCAAGATTTGATATAAAGATTTGGTATGTACAGGATTTGATATATAGATGTGGTATGTACAGGATGTGGTATATAGATGTGGTATGTACAGGATTAGATATATAGATGTGGTATGTACAGATTTGGCATATACATGTGGTATGTACAGGATTTGTTAAATGGATGTGGTATCCACAGGATTTGGTATATAGATTTGCTATGTACAGGATTTGGTATATAGACGTGGTATATACAAAATTTGGTATATAGATTTGGTATGTACAGGATGTGGTATATAGATGTGGTATGTACAGGGTGTGTTATAAAGTTGTGGTATGTACAGGATGTGGTATGAAGTTGTGGTATGTACAGGATGTGGTATAAAGCTGTGGTATGTACAGGATGTGGTATAAAGTTGTGGTATGTACGGGATGTGGTATATAGATGTGGTATGTACAGGATTGTGTATATAGTTGCGGTATTTACAGGATGTTTTATATAGATTTAATATGTACAGGATTTGGTGTGTTGAGGATTTGCATATATTTACGCGTCGGAATATACCGTTTCTGGTTTATACACGAGTAAAAATATTGTTGACTCCTTAGTAAACCATTCGGTATGCTCAGATTTCAGGTTTAACGATGTGTCGGTACATTAGGTTTTCTGGTTTATGCAGGAGAGAACATATTGTTCATTTCTGTAAAAACATTCTGGTTTAATTTTAAACTCGGTGTGCTCAGGTTTCTGGTATTAACAAAAATCGATATATTCATGTTTACGAATGTATCAAGGGGTAAAAATATTCGCTTTTGAAGAACTCTGTAATAAACTGGTTTCATGAATATTGAGAGTTGGTATATTTATGTTCCTGTTAAACACGGGACACTTAGCTTGCTGTTATGTTTAGGTGTCGGTATATTCTGGTTTAACTTCCATACAATTCCAAAACAACGTTTCTTTTAGCATTCTTTCAGAATAGGGGAAGGTTCTGTATGGAACCAATACGACAAAAACAGTTCTTTGATATATTTAGAAAGGGCTAAATACTTGGAACAGTTGATGTGCGGGGATCCAAGCAGAACTATAATATTTCAGTTTTTTAGATTAACATCTGTTTTACAGTTGACCTGTAGTTGTATGAAGATTGCTATCAGTGGATTTACATGGACAAATACACATCCTCCGGATACCGTCATTGTTGCGCGCAAGATTAACATAAAGACGTCAAAATCCATATCTGCTTGTTGCCCTGGGCATAACCGATACGAAAAAGGGTTACGATGCAGAAAGAAAAAAAAACACACGCACTTTTTAAATCAGAGATCATTTCCTGATAGCCGCCATTTTGGTTAAGGACAGCATGTCCCTTGCTGTCTTGCGGAGGGTTGGGACGGAGCTTCCTGTTGCCATGGTGCCCCAGGAGTTAAATATATCCAAATCCTCAACACACCAAATCCTGTACATATTAAATTTATATACAATATCCTGTAAATACTACATCTATATACCGCATCCTGTACATACTACATCTATATACCGCATCCTGTACATCTATATTGCCATTTTCTACAACGCCTGGCTTTGTTTTCGATCGACTAAAATAGGCGTGGGACTATTTGAAGGGTTTAAGTGTTCTGTGTCTATAATGAGATCACTGTCTAGACCTGACATGTGCGTAAACATCAAGTATACGTTATAGGTCTCTTAATTTCAACGCCGCGTGGGGCGAGGCTAATTTGTTCAACAGGTAATTTTATATTCTCGGGAATAAAAATAGTTCCTTCATAATAAATTGAGCTGGTTCAACTAAGATACAAATCACCACATTAACTTTATCGTTACCAATCTGTGTCCAACCAAGCACAAAGATTGTGGGGATCTCGTCAAATCACCGTACAGAAGGCGTATATGTAAACATATATCTGTTACCTGTCAGTGGGCCTACATTTAAACAAAAATAAATTTACTCAGACAATCAAGACACATTAAACAATGTCTCTTATTTATCCTTAAGTTCAATTATTCCGGGTTGTTCGCGTTTAGGTGTACTGGAAGTACGTTATTTACTTCGTGCTGATATGTTAAAGCTTCCCGCGGTTATTGCGTCATTTAGGGCGACCTGTCTCTCATTAATGTAAACACTAACCTAATCCTGAACCTAACCCGAAACCTAATCCTGAACCTAACTCGAAACCTAATCCTCAACCAAACTGACAATCTATTCAAGAACCTCAATCAAAGCTTATCCCCAACCTAAACTAAAATCATTTCCACAGACAGCCAATCGCTTATTGAGAGAGTATTTTTGAAAACTAACCGCTAAGTTTGTAGGTTCGGCGGCTAAGTATTTGTTGTGTGTTTTAACTTGAAAATTTTATTTTGAATTTAACAGCGACCATTATGGACGACATCAACTATGCCATTACAACATCACTGATTGTCGAAACTCCATTATTTCTTCATCTTTCGTCTTTATTTTGGATCCGATGTTGGATCAACACGATTAAATGCAAAAATCATTAGCCAGCATTATTATGGGAGGAAAACTTGGTAGTAAATTACCCCAGAAAACCCAGGACCTTCCGACGGTTGCTGGTATACCAACCCACATACAGCTCAAGGGAATCGGGGACTGAAACCGCGACCCCAGAGGTTAGGGGGATATGTGGACTAAAATCTAATCCTGAACGAAACCAAAACATTGTTAGGAACTTAATCCTGAATCTTATCTTACCCCGAACCTAACCTAAAACTAAATCCTGAACCAAACCTAAAGCTAAACCCCGAATCAAACATTAAAACTAATCCTTAGCCAAACCGAAAACCTAAGGGACCTCCATGGTGGAGTTGTCTAGGGTGTACACTCTAGTGAGTGTATGCTTCTGGTCCACATATCCCCCTCACCTCTGGGGTCACTGGCTCGATTCCCGCGAACCGTATGTGGGTTGGTATGCCAGTAACCAGCGGTAGGTCCTGGGTTTTCTGGTTAATTACTACCCCGTTTTCCTCCCACAATAATGCTGGCCAATGATCTGTAATTGGGAATGAATGCTGTTGATCAACATCGGATGAATAAAGTAAATCGTGATAACTAATATAACATCAAAACATTACTGATATAAACATTGGGTAGTTCCTAAGAAGTTGGGTGAATATATTATTTACCAGCAGAATACTGACAGGTTTTGTATGAAATCTATTCATTATGCTGCGATACTTGCTGACCACGTGACCGCGAATGAACCAATCAGAGCAGATGAAAATATAACCTGTATAATAAATTAATTGACAGCTTTCAAAGATTTTTTTTTAAAGGGGGAGAAAATAAAACTCTCTAATGGATAAAAACAAACAACATAAACACACACTAATTATTATCCCACTATTAATAGTTTCAAAGAGTTACAATATGCAGTATGCCTAATTAACTTAGAAACTGACGACCTCCATTTTGTTTGATGTGACATGTGTGCTACTCAAGAGGTTCATTTATCTCTCTTGGAAAATAGCGGATTTTTTACCATGACTTTATATGTCCACAAGCAGTAGATAAAAATATATTTTCGTCTGACGAAGCATGTTCAATAGATTTAAAACATGTAAAATCTAACGCACTTGATTAGTTAGAAGCTTGATGACGTATGCGCATGGGGGATAAATTATTGTTCAAACTCCATACGCTTACGTCGCCACCTTTGGCGGGAAAATCTTAAAAGCTAGGCGTGAGATCTAATTGAAACATAATAATTTGTTATAATTTAACACAATAAGGTTCATTCATTAATACAAATGACCACATCAAGCCCTATTTAGTAGCCGCGGCAGAGGTTTATAATTTGGGTCAAACTTGTCGGCGCCCTTCGATCCGATGAAACCATGTTTACTCTCGCCTGTCTACATTGCTATTAACTAAATAATGAAAATCTACTTGTTTAGCTTACGGTGTTTAACATAAGCATTTCATGCGAGATTTGTTTTCCCTTCTTTTAAGTTACTTCACTAAATGGTAACTGTCGGTCGCGATCATATCGTAATAACTCATTTATGATTGTAATTATGATTAAACATGAATATAAGAAATTTTAATGATTTATGACATTGGTTAATTAACAATGAAACTAAATGGACGCAAACACTATCAGTTTTTGTCAAGTGCCATTTAATCTCGAAATGGCATGTCAGATAGATTTATAGCAACATAAAATCCAGATTCTATCCTGTTTTCGACCTGTGTGTCCAGAAACTTTTAACCCGACCAAGTAAATGTTACTGACCCAGGGAACTTTAGACTCAATAAGCATCTTTCAGACAAGCAAACAGTTTTAATTTCTCATAAGAGAGAGATGATCATATCGCTAATATGGATGTCATGCGCTAGATTAACAGCGTTTAAACGTCGCAAATTTTGTAATTGCCTACTTCGGTTCTCGGTGCAGCGCTCGAAAATCAATTAAGTAGGCCTTAATGTATTACCATAAACAAATCCTCTGTATCCTTTTAATATGACTAAGGGTGAAGTTACTGGCACTTACGGTAAAATTCCAAGTCTACAATCAAGGCGGAAGAGAGAAAAATAGTGGATTGAAAACAGAAATTTCGTCGTCTTTGCTTATTTTGATCGCGGCTAACTCTGAATCTCTTAATATATAAGACTGCATCGTATGGAAGACTATTAGATATTAGGATCTCTGCATCTACATTTTCTACCACAATACCATAGTTGAAAGTCACACCAAAACAATCATCACGGTCAAAGTGTTTTGCTCTGTTGTGTAATGTTCCTCTACTGCCAGGACAACATGCACTATTGACCAAAATAAGCACATGAAATGTACTGGGCAAGATCTGATCAAAGACTTTGTGATTGTATTTAAAAAAAAGTAGGAGAAAATTTTTCGTACAAATATAAACGTTATGTATCACCTTGCTGTAAGTTTTGTTTCCTTTTTTTTATGATTGATTATTTTTGTTATATCTTGAATTACACATTTATGGTGGCACTAAAATCTTTGAAATCTTTTGGGTCTTTATGGGTTAGGTTAGTTTTATTATTGTTTATATCTTGAATTACATATTTATTGAGGCCCCAAAAGTCTTTGGGGCCTTTAAGGGTCTTAAAACAGTCTGGCCCTTCAATGTATCCGTAGCCAAAGGGCCCTGGCAACTTATAAACAAAGGATGCAAAACTTAAACGTAACCTACGCTAACAAGAATGCGCATTTGAAAAGTGGTTTAGAATGTTATGCCAGAAAAGATAAAATCAAAAATCCATCTGCAGTCAATCTAATGACAGCGTCCGATAGACGTGCTGCTGATCTCATTTATTAATTTATACATCTTGATTAAAAAAGTGTTGGAAAAATATCTGATTAATTATTTCACACCGAATAATTCTCTCACGATTATATGTGCAAATGAGCCTCTGATTATTTCTTTCTGCAGTTACCTGTACTGTATGCAAATTAGTTACACGTGTGTAGGATATCATCTTAAGGTCACATATACGTTTTTTTAGATTGTAGAAATAATAGCATTCAGGTAGCTAGACGGGATAATGAGAAAAAGTTTGTAATAAATTTAATACCGTTTTTAAACGTAATAGCGGTTTCGTCAGGCAGTTATTACAAGAATTGTGTAAGACTGATCGAGATAAATTATAAACATATTTCGCAAACTGTAAATCTTAATCTATATATAATGCAGATAAATTAGCATACGTAAAACTTTGGGCATTATATTTTATTTATAGGTACACGTACATTCTTTCTATATCAATTATGACATTTTAAGGTAGGTAAACTTTATTCACCATCAAGTACCATCTAGCTTTTCAATGCAGATGCGGGCCCGCGACCGTGGCTTAGTGGTAGCGAGTGGGCTTATGCTAAACTGACCCTGCTTTAATTTACCGTTCACCGGATCGAGTCCGCAGGAAGTAACGCGGCGGATCTCTACACTTGGCTACAGTTACAGAAACGTCAGCTGCTTAAAAATGTGCCAATGGTGTAATTAAGGTCAAAATAAAATGGAACATTTTTTTTAATTCAGCATTTAATTAAATATTAATGGAATTAAAGAGATACGGTATCACTGTAACTGTACGATAACATTAGATAATCCCAGAGTATTATTTTATACAGTTGTAATTTGCCAGGCGACAACCGCACAATTTACAGCAATCTACCGAATATCACTACAAAACATGGTCTTAATTAAAGACCAGACCGACTATACCTTATATCATTGAGGTATGACGGCGACGGCTTTAATCAGACGAGGGTATCGCCCTTACGTGTTTAATTCAAAACTGTATCTGTAATTTTTCCCTGTCTAACTGCCCTAGGGGAAAATGAGTCGGTTTGCAAAAGATTTTGCCCTTTGTTTTATATACAAGAAAAAACAGTAAAATTTTGACTTTTTACTGATCATCGACCTTTCTTGGTCTACGACAAAATGTCCAGTTACTATAAGCGAATCGGATTCTTGACCAAAACCCCGACCCGCCAAACTAGGTAGGCGAAATCAACTGATTCACTTGATGGAGGCATCATAAATTCTGAAATATTGAGAACAAATTGAGTTATCGTTTTTCGGAATAGCCCTACTCGTTCATTCGTGGAACTACAGGCATTTACTGAGTGAATCGATTGAATTAGTGATTAAATTATTTGAATAATGAGTCCGAAGTGTTTTTTATTAATATACGGTTGGATACCTAGATTAAATCGCACGCATAAGCACTACATAGGTAGCGTTTGATATAATCATATCTCCTGAATTTCTCTATTATTTTAACCCCTGTCGAATTAGGTCACAAATTGAAAAAAATAATATGTTTTAATTAATGAGTGAATGCCTATAACTGAGAGACGAGAGAGAAAAAAAACGCTTCCTGTATTTATAATTGCTTTAAAGTGATTAAAATGCGATCCTACCATTTAATCCATTAATCCGATTAGTGTTCATTCTGTAATACTTAATCCATCGCTTAATCTCAGTCCGTTACGTACTGGATTAGGTGTAAGTTTGATTGGCATATATAGAGGGAACAAACTGAATGTGTATATCTACACCAACAGCAACAGAACATGTCGTGTTAACAAATCAGCCTAAATTTTTGCTAGGACCCCTTTCTCATTTCCGCAGACAGCCAATCACTTATTGAGACAATATTTTTGAAAACTAACCGCTAAGTTTTGTAGGTTCGACTGCTAAGGATTTGTTGTGTGTTTTAACTTGACAATTTTATTTTGAATTTAACAGCGACCATTATGGACGACATCAACTATGCCCTTGCAACATCACTGATTGTCGAAACTCCTTTATTTCTTCATCTTTAATCTTTTACTCATTAGCCAGCATTATTGTGTGTGGGGGGGGGGGGGGACTGGGTGGTAAATTACCCCAGAAAACCCAGAACCTTCCGACGGTTGCTGGTATACCAACCCACATACGGTCCTCGGGGACTGAACCCGCGACCCCAGAGACGAGGGGGATATGTGGACCAGAAGCATAAACTCACTTGAGTGTACCCCTTAGACCACTCCACCATGGAGGCCCCTTGGGTTTTCAGTTTGGTTAAGGTTTAGTTTTAATGTTTGGTTCAGGGTTTAGCTTAAGGTTTGGTTCAGGATTAAGTTTTATTTTAGGTTCGGAATAAGCGAACACTCTAGACCACTCCGACACGGAGCCTACTCTGAGTATTGTCAGAAGCATCCATTTACATTACGACTCAGCAATTTCGAACTTTCTTCCTCTTGCATTGATGACTATCGCTACGCTATAACATCAGGAGCACGTTGATCAGGGTACTATTAAATTTAATCATCAATTTAAGTCTCTTGGGTAGGCCCTATACATAAAAAGTTTTCAACGAGCATGGTTTCATCTGTATTATACATCGATTTCTACAGCTGTGTAGGAATAAAAACCTCCACCAAAGACTTCCATCAATCTACAATTTAAGGGGAGCATAACCCAGTTGCCTTTATACTTTTGATGTAGAAAACTAAATTTTCCTCACTTCCACCTGGATTCGAACTCGGCTCTCTGGCTAGAGCAGATCAGTCTGAGCTACATGGGTGAACGACAGCACGATCACGAAAGTATAAATATTAACGGGTTTCAGTCGTATAGATTTTGAAAAATTGTAGATCGAAAGATTTGCTTGCCTCCTCCGAGATTTATATATATATTTTAAATAAATGAAGAGAGAAAAATCTGCTTGCCTCCACCGGCAATCGAACCCGGGACCTTTGGGTTACAGGCCATATATATATATATATGCATACTGACGTGTATTCCATAAATAAGCACACAGTGGAAAACAAAGCTGTTGGGCTTTTAGGGTTTAATTTATTCCGAGATGATTCAGTAAGAGTCATCTTGTAAGCTTTTATATGATAATGACATACATTTATTCTCGATTCATCCCCAGAACTGATGCCAAAACTGCCATTGGCAATTTAAAACAAATCATTTCTCACAAAAGTTTTTTGAAAGGCAGACTCCTGCTTTCTTATTTACACATGGTACACAAAATGCCTAATTGATGTTATTTTTAAGTTTATAGTGCTTAAGTAGTATACAGGCCTAGATCTACGTTACTAAATAAACGAAGTAAGCCTGAATGTATAAACCTTAGAATGTTTCCGTACCTTCTCGCGAGATGTCTGTAAGTTGGCCATAACATTTCGAGAAATACGTCTATATAGACAGTTGTCTTTGGGAGATTATCTAGAATATGAGATAATCCATCGTTTGCAATAATCGACATCCCTATCTATTTTTAGAAAAACATCAATATATATATATTAGATTATTTTTAGAAAAAACATGAACATATATATTAGAAATATATCAAAAGAAATTAAGTTACCGGTACATCAGCTACCAAATTTGGTGACAAAAAAAGAAGAATTCGTGGTATGCAGTTTACATTTTGTTAAATGTGGTAATTCCGATTTTTTTTTTCTTGTATTCATCCAGTGGATAACAGAGCGAAATGATGTGTATAGCTAAATTTGACTGGCCAATGTTTGCCTGCGTTGCTGTTTTTATTGTACTGATCAATACAATTGGCTGGTGAGTGTTGCTTCAAAATTGTTCCTCAGATCGCCTTGTTTGAAATTGAAGACATCCGAATCCACTGCCGGATTCATTCTAAAGCAAACATTTTTTGTCATTGGCGTGATGATTTGTTTGTAACTTTACCTGAAAATACCAAGACCGTCGGATTAAAATAAGATCGAGATAACTCCCCGCTATTTGGTTGTCGCTAAAAGTATGATCTGGTGCAAGGACATGCCTTATGGTGTCGATTGGCTTGCAAAATTGACCAATCACAGAGACGCTTCTCAAACTTTTTTTTAAATACAGAAGACTTCTGCTGACGAGCCGGAGTGTACAAGATCCAACAAAAGATCATCAGAGCGCATTGTGTCAGTATAAATATTCGATGCTAAATAAAGTTTCTTGTATCTTGTAAAATAACCAGCGGCTAGCATGGACTGCCGACTACACGAGAGACCTGCTTCTGAGTCTGAAGCAACATGTACATAATTAATTTCAGCTGGTTTGTTGCGGCGCAACGGCGTTTTCAACTTTGAAACGATCACCAGTCGAGGCAATGCCCTGAGCAGCTTTAATGCTTTTATTAACAAGTAATTACAACCAATTATCTACGAGCCATTAAGTCTATACCATGACCACCTCAGGCCTGCATATAACCCAGACACTGATAAATCATAATTGATGCCCAGAGTAAAATCAGCGATAGCCAGTCGATGTTTTGTTTAAAATCCGATAACATCTCTTACAATAGTTTGCATCAATATTTATTGCCCACGGTTTCTATTGTATAGCCTAAAGTGAGAAGATTTTAGTCGAACTTTATAGATGAACAAGTTGTAGGTAGATCTTTGATTACTCTTGTTGTTCATTATATTGCCGTAACCTTAACCTTATTGCTCTATTGTATCATATTTAGTACTGGACTGATTAATGAACCCTAGCACAGACCAACGTTACTTTAACATAACTGTTTTTGAGAAAACCGGGACCTTATTCAACTTGTGGGAGTTCCTTGGGGCATTTAGTTTTCAGTTATTTCATATTTGTTAATAAGTTTCTTCCAAAATGTATGTACGTTCTAAGCTCTTCTGTTTCAAACAAAACCACTTTTCGGGATAGAACAAGCTCCTTGAGGTATAGTTACAGTATGAAATACTTTGCTATATATTTTTTTCTGTTGGTGAATAAACTATTATTATTATTGATATGTATCTCTTCATTCCGTGCTGGCTATTAACCGCAACTTAAGATTTATATTCATATTTAATTAGCACTTTATTATGCTTGATGAACATAGAGCACATTAATAGAACTCGCTCAGGTAACCATAAGAATTCCCCTTGTTAAAGACTGTGGTAATTGTAGTTTGCATTTCATTTCCAATTTTTTTAAAAATATCAATAATTTCAATACAGACGCTTGATCAACATATACGGAATACAGTTGCTAAAACTCAGTTGCTACTCGAATCTAACCTTTTCATCGAAGAATACACATGTTTACGTAAGAACGGACCCTATATAGAACAAACATTCTGCTACCACTACATCGGTATAGTTTAAATCCAAAAGTTATCTGAATGGGTTATTACATATGACTCGAAAAACAGTTATTGTTATATACAACCCACAGCTTTTTCACCGAGTGAGACCATTGCGAATTTTTCTAATTGTCGTATTAACTCGTATACATATCTTCCCTCTTTGTTCTTTTTATATTGCCCCATGAGGGAGCGGGTGAGCCTCGGCCCTGCAGAATACTCTCTCGGTTTCCTCGGTCGATCGTAACAGGCAAGAAAAGAGGTTGCTTTCTGTTGCCCTGGTGTTCGCAGAGCTAAAGGGTAACGGGAAGCAAATTTGTTTGTGATGTTTTGTATTTTTGTCCGTCGTCATATGAGTGAAATACCCTTGAGTAAGACGTTAAACACCAATCTAACAAACAAATGTCCATGTGATAAACTTTTTAATAATGACATTTAAGTTTCTGAGGTGTATCAACATAAGTGCTGTGCTGTTTTTCTTCATGTTCATAGCAGTATTTATGAACGAGTTTACTCAATGATGGATATTTAACAACAAATTGGTCGGTCTACTTTCTAAGAGTTTATTACAACTGTACATAGCTCGACAGTCAAAGAAAGGCTGACAGGAATTAAATTCAATTGCTGTATATTTTCACTCCTAATTTTCACACTCTTGTATTATCCCAGTCTATGTGTCTAAATGTCCTGTGCTTGTTTTTTCTTTGTTGACCCATGGTGGGTTGTTGGAGGGAGCTTCATGTTGCCAATGTGCTTTCAGAGCTAAAAGGGAACAGGAAGCCTATCTGTTTGTGGTGTCTGAATTGTGTCATGTATTTGTCCTGTCTTGTCTTGATTTGTTGCCAGTGGTGTAAAGGGTGGTTTCCTTCACCCATTGGGCTGGCACGTCATCACATAAGTGAAAACCCTTGAGTATGACATTAAACCCCAATCAAACAAATTGGGGACCCGATTCTGACCGGTTCTGGTCTCACACTACAGCAGACCAAAAGGTGAATGAGCCTGCTCATTGGTGGTTTCTAGAGGTTTTCTACCATAAAGCTGAGTAAGAAGAGGGTTATATATCATATTATAAGTGAAATACCCTGGAGTATGACGTTAAAACGTAATCAAACTGAGAAGTGAGGGGGGGGTTTCTTTCGCCTATTCGAAAGACTCGCCTAAAGTCTCCTCTCGATTTTCCACCTTAATGCAGAGTATGAACAAAAAAACAAATAAATTATTAGAAAAGTTGTTTCAAACCTGTCCTTTACTGGATACACAGATATTCTATTTCACCCCTTAAATAGGCACAGACAATACTGTTTAGCTGTTTATGGCCAGAAATGGTCAATTAGTGACTACAAACTATTTAAATTAAAGAAATAAAATTTTATGCCCGAGATTTGAGTTGGAAATAGTTTTGAACCAGATTACTCAAAGCTGCTATATGACTGATCTTAAGAGTGGTCTTCTCCCATTAGCCCCGTGAGGGAGCGGGTGGGCCATGGCCCTGCAGAATACTCCTTCGGCTTCCTCGATCGATCGTAAGAGGCGAGAAAAGAGGTTGCTTTCTGTTGCACTGGTGTTCGCAAGGCTAAAGGGTAACAGTAAGCAGATTTGTTTGTGATCTTCTGTATTTGTGTCCGTCGTCATATAGGTGAAATACCCTTGAGAACGACGTTAAAACACCAATCAAACAAATCAAACAAACTGTGTATATATTGTGACATGAAGGTTAGTTTGAGATCACATATGTTTACATTTTTTTCTAAGCCTTTTTTTTATTGCCACTACCCCTATGCCCATGCCGTTTACTTGTCTTATGTTAAATATATATGTTAACGGCATGTTCGTGCTGAAACAAATGAAATGCACTCTGCCTGTGGGCGGTTTTTTTCTGTGCATGTCCTGAAGACGATGTGGTCTCATCGATTCATTGAGCGTGTTCGCTGTCAGATGAACGAAATAACTTTAACAACTATATAAAAGATCATCAAACATTAAAAAATAACAGAGGAATGACCAAAACCTACATCTGATAATGTAACATACTATTGTCCAAATCATCGTAAAAGCTCATTTCTAATATACAATGTATAACTCAAGAAAGAGTTGGGTTTTTTTCTTCTTTTTGAAGGTTTTCCGTTTTATTTCGTTTTTCTGCGTCTAATACCATCCGCTTTCAGATGATACAAGTTGCGTCGTGTGTTCAGATCATATCGTCGTCCAAAACGTTCTGAAATTGTTATTTAAAAAACGCCTATTGAACTGTGTCCAGAATGGTATATGTTTGTTGTCAATAATGACAAATGTGTCTGTCCAGTTGGTATTCCATGCCCTGATGTCGGTCTCCGCGCCACGGTCGACAACTCTTGGACGTGTTATCAATCTTCTTGGATCACTGGCAAGTCACAGCCATTCGGAATTGATTAGAACTGTAATTACCTTGTCAGGTTGAACCGCATCAATCTTTACCGATCAGATTTCATTTCTCTATAGGAAACGACAACGGACTTTTGTGTCCGGACTTTTGTGAGAATATAAGGATGCAATACTATAATTTTCATTACCTATAGGCTAGGGAATTGACCGCAAAGAAAAATGAAACACCAGCAAAATTTTTATATCATACAAAGTTTGTTTTCAGAGAAAGACGATAATAATTTTAAAATTACAACCATGTAATTATATATATATTGTATAAGTATGTCAATTGATTACTCACACAAGAAAATAAACGATTATTGAGTTAATAATGTTGTATAGCTTCTCACATATCACATTGAAACTGTATTTTAAAAGAATGGCAGTTATGATTATTACATGATAACTAAGTAAGTGAATGTACAACAATGGAAAATGATTGTTACATACACCGGACGATGAATGGTAGTAAATTCGGTTATAAGAAAATAAATAAATAATGTTTGTGACTTAAAAAGACTATAAGGATTGGGAACAAGCCCAGGTAAATTAGTGCCTTAATATATAGCATAATGTGTTTCAAGGTCAAACAATACTTTCATATTTTACAATCTCCCCAACAAGTTTATGTTATTTGGAAAGAGGAAGGAAATTGTTTTTGTCAAATGGTCATATAATTTTAAGCTCCGATAATCTCAATGGTTGCTTACCATTTCCAGATAGCCACGGTAAACTTTATCCAATTGACGTCATTCATATCGAGGTCGACAAGATTTATAGTGTCATAAAATTGATTTGATTCATAAAGTTGCCGTTCCATTATACGAGACCTCTTGGAAAGACAGATTTTAGCTGTTATTATGAGAAAATATTAGGCAGAAATTGAATTTATGACAGCGTTGGCCATAACATTTAAGACAATTCATACTTCTGAAGCTAATTGATGGCCAGGCTTCAACAATCAAATACCGCAGTTTTCGTAACGTATTTTGGAATTTTGGAAAGTGTTAATGTGGAAATAACAAGTTAGCTTCCTTAAGAAACTTTACTTTTTTTGATTAGGTTTCTTTAATGACACAGAAATGCTTAATTGTGGACACGTGGTTCCCCGTACTGTAATATTATTTTTTATCTTGTTATTATTATTAGTAGCACTATATCGATTGAATTGCTGGTTGAACTCGTTTGATTCAGGATAAATGGCTTCCTGGAGGATTGCTTCTAAACCATTAAAACACACATGCACAGGAATGAAAGGTAGCAGGACTACACTAATGACAGATCAGTCGTCCATCCGCCCATCCCTCACAAATATTATTTTAAAAATTAAATACATTACAAACTAGAGCTTTCGAACTCAATCGGGTATCCCATTTTAAGCATGGAAGGAAAGTTAATAATAATCGACTTATATTACAATCCCGCCAATTTTAGTAGCGATGGGAAATTACTTGTCCTTAATAACCTGTTACTATAGAGATCAGCATTGCCAATTATAAACACATCATTTCTCCTTACAGTTCAAATCGAGGTTACGAAAAGGTCAAACCGATTTATATCCAATCCAAACCGATATTATATAACTTGACCGCGAGGAAAGGTCAGTTACGTCAACTCGGGTAATTTTCGCGACAGATAATCTCGCTTCTATAATAAACTGTTACATGTAATTCTTCTATTATTGTACAATGAGGAACGAAA
>JARFOD010091048.1:0-17811 GCA_031763545.1 Mopalia muscosa | reverse complement strand
CCCCCCCCCCCCCCCGGGGGTCGTCAACCCCACGACCTTCCGCGGGCTGCTGCAATACCAACCCAAATAGGTCCGCGGGAATCGACGCCGTGGCCCTAGTGGCGAGAATTTTGTCGACCATAAGCTCTTGAGCGCACACTCCTTGACAAAATATACCTAAAAATGTCAGTTAAAAATTTTGATATCTTTGGGAACAAAAAAAAAAAAAAAGAAAAAGAAGAAAAATACGCGGATTCAAGATTTATTAGTTAAAATGATCCAAAGGAGAAGTTTTTTGACGAAGACGATACCAATGTATACAAATTTGCTGATCAGATCAGAGCACAGCACGAGTTTGGTGTGGACAAACACATGTGGGTAGCTCTATTTGGCCACTGGCTTGTGCATCGATACGTACCCAAATTAATTTGATCATTTTAATTTTAGGTCGATTAGAATAATAGACAAACAAAAGTTTAGATCTAGGTGATAATTTTCAGCTATAATCACACGTTATTGCTTTTCAACCACCTGTTTGGTGTAAACTAATTAGTATATGCAAATCGTTGTTCGGTATATTGTAACAAACCAAGATATCTGACTTCTCCTTACAAAACGCCTGAATATATAACGATAGGGCCACTATATTCACACATCTTTTTTCCCAAAAGTTTACGAAAGTTTAAAAAAAGGTCAATGAGCAAATTTGAGACATATTAAAAAACTAGTGAGAGAGGCACAGGAATGAGGTCGAAATAAGATCAATTTCAGACAGCTTAAGGCCTTACTGGACCTCTTTGGTTAAAACTGAACACAATTTTTTTTATTTCTTAGATTAAAAGTAACCTTTTAGTAATGACTTCATTTTTATACAGACTCAGTTTCCAAGGCGTATTTCTAGAAAAGTATTCATGTTGGAAACTTCAAATTTGTACCATTGTAAAGAGAGCAATGCGATCTAGTAGACAGTGCCTCATTTTTGGGAAGTTCGTCCTTGATTTTTTTAAATGCTTTCTGAAAGTTGAATTTGACACTTTTATAAGACTTTCCAAATTGGGATAGACAAAAAAAATTAAAAAATCCTCTGGGATCGTTCTAATAAAAATGTAAAAAAAATGAGGCTCAGTTTACTAGTTAAAGGACTATTCTACTTGGTCAACTAATGTATTGAGTCTTATCGTTATTGTACTTCGAGACAAAAAACACCTCTGTTGACATTTACTCATTTTGCAACATTTGTTAAAACAATTATTGGATTTTCATCACATTGACATATCTGTAATCCTGAGCATTCAAGTTTCCAAAAACCTGTGCGAGAATCAACGCATCCATATGATCGAAAACTTATATCGGTTCCAAATTCTATAATCATTATTGAATAAAATGTCAGTTCAGTTACTAGCACCTTTCTCAAGCTTAATCTCCATGTGATTGATCGGGTATTCACTTATACGGCGGCGGTGTGGCAACAATAATTTCGACACTTGGACAACCATATAATTTGAAGTGTTTTGCTCAGTCGGAGAATTAATTTTCCCCCACTGCTAAGTAAATTATTAGGTCTATGCTTGCAACAAACTTCCTTAAAACAGAGAGCCGATTCTCTATGTAAGGAAATATTTCGATGTGTGCTTTATGTATGAAGTACTCTATAGTGTCGAGTATATACTTGGTGTTTTCTACTGCACTATCAATTACAAATCATACAAATGATATCTGCAATCCGAAATAACAAAACCAAAACCAGGTAAGCCTAAAGTGGATCTGTTTATTAAAACTCACTAAAACTGCAACTTCACAATAGGATTGTGTATCGAAACGGCAGAAAAACAAAAACAAAAAAAGAAACATAGACGAATCGGATGTGCAAGGAACTAGAGAATATGCTTGTTTGTTAATTTCCTCCTATGCTTTTTTTTGCAAACTGTTTTATTGCAGTGTTCTTTTGTGTCATGAGTGTTTTGTAAATTGTCAGAGACACGGAGGGTGGAGTCTGTATTCATTATGATATAACAGGGTGTAATTTGAGAATAAATCTGCGCTCGAGTATAAAACTATGGAGGAAAATGTATAACAGCGGCTAGGTAAGCGGACATTTCTTTTTTGCCCTGATGTGTGTCTTCAACTTGAGCTATGTTTACTTTGAGAAACTTAGCAAGGTAATAATGCTGTCTGTGTTATCTTACTACGTTAGTATTCAACACGTTTTGCACAAAAATTCCATGGAAAAGAGGTTTAACGATTATTGTTTTTATTATTAGTCGTTATTGCTGCTGATTGTGTTGTTCTGTTGATGTTGTAGTTGAATCTGTTGATGTTGTTGTTGTTGCTACTTAAATGACGCACGGATTTATTGATTGATTCAAATCAGTTGGTCATTGACTAAAGCCGTCGATAGCAGGTTATCCCGTACATCTACGTGGCTTTACATGAGACGCGCTTATATCATGTATATGTCTAAGCTGAGTTGTGTTTTTAATATCAACTATCATTCGCTTCATTAATAATAATACGTTGTTTTGACGGACGTATATAAAACACTGGAAAGATTAGCTTGACGTACGGCACACTTTGTAATCTTGAGGTACAATCAATTAATTTATTTAGCCTAAGACTGGGGCTTGTTTTTACGCAGGTCGCCCTTTCGCATATGGTTGTACTTATCATCTAATTAAGTCCTTATTATGTTAATTTCGATATAGGCACCTGTGTACATATCAGAACAGTATGTAATTAACATCTCCAAAAGAAGCGATTTATTTGTATATAGATTTGAAGTCAGGTGCTATAATGATCAAAATGATACCACCAGATTTTATCAGGATCGTAATTATTTGTCAGCACAAAGCGGCTTCTCAATGCAGGCCGCTAAATCCCATCTTCCTGTTGTTTAACATTAATTAAGAGTTTGAGAGGAGACTCGAAAACACATTTCGTCTCAATTTCCAAAGACTTCATACAGAACATCACCTTTGACCCCTGTCTAATTTTGCAACTTTTAAAGAAGTGGGATTGTGATGAAAACCTGTTGCAGCTTGACAAGTACACAATAAATACATATGTACTTCTTTACTGGGCTTTTGTTCGTCGACTTCGTGCCATAAAGCTTTCAAAACCCGGCTCTTTGTACTGCGGCTTTTAAATAAGCATTTATTATTTTAAAGACAGCTATAATTTTAACCGCCTTTAAAGTTAGGCCAACAGAATTTAAAAAAAACTAATGCGTACCTTTATTTTAGAAAAGTTTTATGTCAGTAGCCTACAGTATTTTGTTCATATTTCTATTTTTCGAAATTTGATTGCTCTTTTTTTACTTTGACTTATAAATATTAATTATTAAGTATTTTTTTTTTCGCCGAATAGCGCATGGAATGTTTTCAAAATTTAATAAAAATATAACCTTTTGCAATTAACACGATAAGTTATCAGGAATCCGCCGACTCCACGAGTAACTGTTTTAAGTAATCCAAAAAAATACTGACACATAAAAACGCAAATTAAATAACAAAAAAATTGCTAAAATTTCATTAAATGAGTGTAGTGACTACCTTTGTGTAGTGTGTTTACTCTTGTAAAATAAAAAAAATCAAATTAAATTTGAATAACACAATTACAAATTTAACTGATAGATACTTAACTAATATACAGAACAACGCATCCAGAAAAGAACACATCAAAAGAGCAGTGATAACAACACGGAAATCTAATAATTAGGATGTAGGGGATAATCTGTTGATAATTATGAATTAAACTCTCGTACAGTTATCTATCTTCCGGCTTATTAGTTTTAAAATTCAAATTTTCTATTCCAAAGTTGTCCTTATATTAGGCTCGATTTGTTAATCCGTCGTCATTATCAGTCACTACAAATCACAATAAAACTGCCTTCTAAAATTGATTAAATTTTAACATCTGTCTGATATTTAGTTTTTAATAATAATTTTATCTCTTTGATAAAATCATATCTTTAAACATGACTGATTCTGTATTTGAATATTAAATTAATATAAACGTCTTATAAAATACCCAGAAAGTATTTCGGAACATGTGTCGAAAGCTGTTCACACTGATTTGTTTTTTGGTTAGAGTTCCTAATTATTAAATTATACTTCCTATGATATTAATTTTTTCGGTGTATTGATCAAACAATAGTCCAAATATATACACACAGAATAGCACATATTTAACCCTTTTCATATAAAAAAAGTAAAAAAAAAACCAAAAACAAACAAAACAAACAAAACATTAGCTCATGCTGTAATAAATGGCATTTGTCCCGCATAACTGTTAAGTTAAGAAAATATCCCAAACCAACAACAACAGCAAATGGTTCTACACATACCCCATTGTACAATAGACCACAACGACAAAGTCCCCTGACACTGCTGGGAATACAATATTAAGCTTTGGTATTATTTGTTGAAATTGCTTAACATAAATGAATGACCGAAACGGTGCAAGGGAATCTTATTTCCCTAAAATTATTTTGACGATAAACAGTTTTGTGGCTGCAGAAATATCCATATATTTATAATAGAACATAAGATGATTCTTCGATTTTAATTAATCTACATACCTGTGCCAGTGTGATTGCTTTTAGAAATATATAATCAAAGATGTCACAAAAGATTAAATGACATATTTTCCATACTGTTATATTTTATTGTTTTATATTGATATATAATTATACTTTTTATAAATATATAAAAAATATATATATATATATTGACTGTTATCCCGGTCCGAATCCTGGTGAAAGCAGGCGAATATTCTCTCTTGATCTATTTAATATCTATATATATTGCACATATACATTTAAAGAAAAATTGTTACCCAACATATTTTAGCGTCATTTACATAGTCAAATACGTTTTAATTATTTATATCAAGAAACAATTAACAAGCTCTGTATTAGTTCCAGCCACAAGTTTACAGCCTAATTGTGGACTTGAAAGTCACTAAAATAGTAAATTTTACTTTTATAGATAATTACAACTTTCGGATAGCACTTGAGTAATATGCCGGCTAGAAAATTTTATCGGCGAAATTCTGCTTTTAATTTAAAGTTTTAAACTCACTGATAAAAAATTGGCACTAGCACAATATCAGTCAAGATGGCACCCATTATTTTGTTTAAATTCCAATTTTTGCCATATTTCTTTTGTGTAGTGCTGGTGTAATATTTTCTATTTACTTGGCATTGTTTTATCTAAGAACAACTTATAATATGTTAAAGAAGTTATCAGAATTTGTGGCTAAAACCATTCTTTTCGACAAAACCTGATGAAAGTCTATTGCAATGTTCCAACTGAATTTAATCGTTAGTATATTCCATCGGGTCTGGATTTTTGACTGTCGTACATAGATACATACTTGGGGTCGCTCTGCCGCAAGTCTTTGAAGCTCAGTCGGTTAGAGCTCTGGACTCGATTCCACAAAGCAGTTTTATTCTTAAGTCAAAATGTTTAAAGACCCTCACATTGCTCAGTTTTGAATTTTAACATTTAATATTTTAGCATAATTATTATAACGTAAGTAAGTCACAATTACAGGTATTATTTTAAAACTAAGTTAAGGCAAGTGGCGAAAATATCAAATTTAGTTGTTTTAGAAAATGCCTTGTGGAACCGGTCCCTGGTCCTTCTAGCCAAAAAACCCTGGTTCTAATCCCGGGGAGGTAAACAGAATTTTCATTCTTTACAATAGAAACTCAAATATATGATCATATACCATTCTTGTGCAACACATAGAAACAAACAGAAAATCGCATCGGTCTTTTTTCAGAGTTGGTTCGAGTAAACCTTAAGATTTGAAAAAATGCTGACAATGTAAGTTTCATACCGAAACATACACATGTACATATCATCATTACTCAGCTGGTAGAATGTTAGTGTGTCAGTTGTTTCCTTTATATTCTTTTAGACAGGGGGCAGAACAAATTCGATCTGTCCGCGATGTCTTCTTATGATGTCCTGTAATTATTATCTCTTGTCTTTGTTTGTAGCCAGTGGAGTCAAGGATGATTTCCTTACATTAAACTGACACGCAATTATATAAGGACATACGAAACAAACTTTAAAAGCACGGTGTTAAACCCAAACCAATCAGACATGCAATAGTCCAAGGTTCTAACCTAAGTGAACATTTTGTTTAGCTAAATTTAAATAAATATTTATGAATATATCATCAATCCACATCCCGGCCATTATTCCATGAGCTGCCGCGGTATCTCAGTTGGTTTCAGAGTTGACCATGCTAGTCAGACTCGACTTCAGAGTCAACCCAAGTGTTTAGTTCGCTTTAGTAAAGTTGTACCGTATAGATAGCATAGTATTTGCCGATCTCTGCGATAAAATCAGTAAAAATATCGCTTAAGATTTTCCGTACAGTTAACGCTTATCTACATCATAAAAAAATGTCGCGCGTGGCTATTTTTTTCGCGCAGACTAAATGAATATATAGTCCTTCTAATTGAGGTATTAAATTTGTTTGCTCAATTGGAGAAATTTGACGCAAAAATAAATATTAGGGCAGCACCAGAAAAGCAGTTATGTGAAACGAAGTTTGAGAAATTAGGGCGATCGGGTTGATTGATAAGATAAATGTTCGCTTATATTAAAGCAAAATCTGCACGTGCATGTCGCTAATATAAGTTAGACTGATGATGATGCCTTGGTTGCAAAATCGGATAAACTATCAGAGAGTTCGGGGTTTCATCGACAAATCAGAATGTCAGGGTGAATGAGCGAGTCATACGACGTGGCCCTTATCGTGGGGAAGTTTCCTCCCGCTTTTCCACTGCAGGTTAACAATGATCAGCATCAAATGGACAAACCTTTCAGTGTGAAACTCAGCAAACGAACAGACTAACAAACCAAATCAGAAAGGAAGAAACACAAAATAAAAAAACGGGAAGAATTCAATTATAGTCTAATGAATCACTGTATTAATAAAAAATAAAACGAAAAAAAATGCTGTTAACCATTAAAATCGAGTTGAATTTTGATACTGTAATTAAAATGTATGGTGGACTTTTCATACCATGTTTTATTTATTTATTTAAATTTTACCTACATCCCCAAAAGTGAAGCGGCTTGCAAAAGAAAAAAATCGGTTAGAAGTTTTGTTTACAGCTTCATTTGGGTGTTTAAATTTCTTTTCTTTATGTTTTTTTCTACTTTCCCCTGTAAATGTGAGCGTTTTTCGCCTGACAACGAACGTATTAAGTCACATCAAAACCTTTGCGGGTTGGAGCGCTTACATTTAGTCGGTGTTGCGGAATTCTCGTGTCGCTTGCGTGGTCATTGGTGTTATGTGTGACAGGATAACGCAGAACCATTGCCACACCCACCCCGCCACCCTCCTTCTCCGCGTGGGCATCAAAGGTAGTTACAATAACTTATTTTCCCAAAGTTTGGCAAATAAATTATGATTTAAATTTTTTAACATGTAATACATGTATGACATATCCGCTTTTATTCTGATATTTAAGGCTCATGTAACAGGACTCTCAATAAAATCATGTAAGTAGAACATAAATAAATAAATAACGTTCTATCTCATCGCCTTTTCAGTTAAATACATAAATATATGTTAAATATTGTAAATGTGAAGAAAAAAAACCAACAGTCATTAAATTCTGCACTGTTTGTCTGGCATAGTTTCACAGTGCAAAATAAATACAGTTATTTTATCTGTACTGTTTGAACTATAGTTGTCCCGCAGCGTTGTCGCGTGCGCTTACTAACTTTGCTTCGATGTACTGTTCACCGGATTGAGTCTGCCTATCGACCATCACGTGTATGAGCGAGTCACACGTTGTGGCTCCGGCTATTGCGGGGGTGGTTTTTAAGATGTTTCCTCTCGGTTTTCCACCGTAATAAGGCGAGGTGAAGTGGACAATCCGTCGTCATATAAGCGAAAAATCATTGAGTACGACTAAACACCAATGTTAAACAATAAGACGTTTTTTTGAGCCAAACGCTCGTATAGCAAATTTTTATTGTTTAGTTACGGTAATATTTTAAATTTAATTAAAGCATGAACTTCACAATAATTTTATATTTTGATTTAATAAGTTAATAGATTCATAACACATGCAATGGACAACAGAATTGTAACGGTAGTATTATATACCGCTATACATCAATATTATTCATTTTATTTATTTATGCGTGTTCGATATTCAAACTGTGGATATATTTAGAACATAATGAAACATTAAAACGCTAATTAATTGTACTTCTACTAAGATCATTGCGGTATTGTCTTAATTACATTTTTACATACGTTAAGGCCTTAGTGTTCAATTTCCGCTTGATAATTAAATTTTAAAAAGCGAATGTGACGTCCAACTGTAGAGTTCGGTTCCTGTTCATTATGCTATATATAGAATATATGAGCATTTCGATTGATAAATGATAAGTAGTTATTCTTTGGATAATGAATCAGTGAATGAATGAACGAATGAATGAATGAATGAACGACTGTAGTAATGAATGAAAGAATGAATGATGTTGTAGGATCGCTCAAATCTCAGTTATTTTCCCAGAATGAATGAATGAATGAATGAATGAATGAATCAATGAATCAATGAACGAATGAATGAATGAACGACTGTAGTAATGAATGAAAGAATGAATCAATGAATCAATGAATGAATGAATGAATGAATGAATGAATGAATGGAAGGTAAGAAGGAAGAGAGGGAGGGGGTTGAGAAGAGAAGGTAAGGATGAATGAATGAATGAATGAATGAATGAATGAATGAATGAATGAATGAATGAATGAATGAATGAATGAATGAATGAATAAAAGAATGAATGAATGAATGAATTATCTGCTCTGTTGTAGGACCGCTCAAATTTCAGTTATTTTCCCAAAATGACGAAATTTAAATTTTAAAATGTTTGTAATAAAAAGCAAACATCACAATTAAAAAGCGTTTGTGCTACAGCTGTGTTTGTAGGAATTCAAATTACTACACATGAAACTAATTACATTTCCACTTTATGATTTATCGGATTGACATTTTTAAAAAGTGTAATCCATCAAGACAGCTTGAAAGCTCGGTTCGCGGTCTACCATCCTGCCTTATCATAGTGATCAAATAGCTATCGGAAATATGGTTAAGAAACCTTCATGAAATTATAATGGGTATATCTTGAGGGCTGTTGCGGTGACGACTGACACAATCTCATTTAAAGTTTGTATCGAGGCACGTGTTACGGCGACAATTACCATTAATTTACAAGACCAATGAGCTAAAGCACAGCTCAAAATCACATCGCGGCTTAAGACGATCGGCCAAGTGTTACGGAGTTCTGGTCTTGCGACCGACACACGCCTCCCAAACGACTCTCCCGCGCCCTGTCGGCACGCCAAACTCTGAATAATATAATACTTAGCATTCAAATATTCACAAAATACTTTAGCAGTGCAAGGTTTTTGTGGCAATGTAATAGTTTTTTTTATCTAATGCTATCTTGTCGTTTGCTTTTGACCATGACGCAGTTCTGTCTGACAACGCGTCAATAATACACAGAATTTATACAGCCGGGGGAAAAATAGATACGCTCTAGACAAGGTTAATTTTGAAAACAGCACTTGACACAAAAGAGATAATCGATTAGACTTTGGTACATCCGTTCGACAAACTTTAATACTCGTCTTTGGGACAAATGGTCGAATTACTTAAGAAGAGAAGGCTCTGGAATTGAAAATAGAAACGTCGCCTCCTTTCATTTTGAGGATTGCATTTCTGATACAGTATCAATTAAGGTGCCTGTTCACGGTGCAATATGTAGCAACGGTTTAAGGAGAAGACCCTTTTTTTGCGGAGTTTTGATTGGTCGACGTTCTTCTCGACCAATGAATTAGCCTCAACTAAGGGGAATCCCCACAATCGTAAGTACAAGTCGTACCATGACAATGCGCCTAAAGTACAGCAGTAACAAGCACTCGATCTATTTCATGTGCAAAATGTGTCTCGCAATAATGTTTTAATTCATCCGACCCCTCTATTAAGCTTTGGTTCTTTGAATCCGTTTTTTATTAGTTCGTTCGTTTGTTGGGAGTTCAGTGTTGCATCGATGAAGATGAAGAAGTTTTAGCTTATTCTTAAAATACATCAACCACAACACTGATGGAGTTTTTAGTTTTGTTCTTAATCCACCATAAAACTATAGAGTTGGTGGTATTGTTTAGTATCATTGAAGCTCGAAGCAAAACCACAAAATGTCAAAAACAGTGTGCTTAAAAAGCATAAACCAAAAAACCTTTAAAAAAAAAAATAAAAAAATAAAAAAATAATGATAATCTCGTAAATTGAAAATTAGGCATTTATCTTTTCATTTCTTTTTAGCGCTAATCTAAAACGATTAGGTGTTCTAAAAAATGAACAGTACTAACTCTTTAAATCTGTTGAAAACCAATTATCTTTTCTCGTTGAATCATACGGACTTATTTAATTGCTTTAGTTTCTCTTTTGTTTTGTCAAATAGTCCGCGCCGCTTGTTTCATACGATTAATGTTTTTAATCAACCCGGGTCGCTTCATAGGGCTGGGAGTTGAAGGCGAATGTCACGCGTAATGTTTCAAAACAACAAAGGTGACATGATAAATATTACTCTTAATAAATTAAATTTCTTTCCTTCTCTACTTTTCTACTTGAGCGATTTTGTTGATGTAGCTGTCATACCGCGTTTGCAAAGTACAAATTGCGTGAAGTATCGTAATTGTTGAATATACACGGGCCACATGATGCAGTCTATTGAGGAAGACTAGACGAGTATTGTCAGTCTAATAGTTAGCCCTTAGTTTGATTATGAACATTCTTATTATCATATCAGCTACCGTAGAGACAACAGACATGTAACGTCAAACTGAAATATGAAATTAATAACGTCCATGTGTTTTGAATGATCGTTTGTCGCTTCAAGGTAAACATGCCTTTATACTTAATACCTCCAACGTAAATATACATTCTTTTACCCATATGTCAATCTTTATTTTTTTTTCATATTTTAATAAAAAAGATTTAACTGCCTTATTTAATAAGATCTCTTAACTATTAACAGTTATTTGTTCATTTTAGAAGCTGGAATAATGCAGACCTACTGATGAAAAGAATCCTACAGCTAAAATATGTGGCCAAATGGCCTGTTGTTTTGATTCCACTATATGGTTGATAGTAATAAAGACATCGTAAATATGGCCGACTCGATGGGATGCCTGCTTTTGCGGCTACACTTGTTAAATAGTAATTATTGAATACATCGTATTGATCTGGCTTCCAGTCCGCTACCTAGGCCTGATTAGACGACTGCTTTTCTGAATTCACTATTTAGTAATAATTTTTTAAGAAATTATCAATGAGACTTCGAAGCCTGCTGCAGAGGTACGATGGAATGACCCCCTTTTCGAAAACAATCATTAGAAGTAATTATTACAAAAATCGGGAATATGACTTGAAGTCCTCTACCTAGACTCGATGGTTAGTGCTGATCTTTTGTCCATGCTTAGATCATCTTCGAGTCCCCAAGTGAGCTGATATTATTAGAAGGTCGTTCGAAGTAACACCTGTTAACGTGTTTGCAGTTTTAAGACGTTTTCTCCCTGTTTTCCAGCGTATTTGATAACACACTGGTTAAAAAAAAAAAATCCCAGTATATGTTGTATATAAGTGAAATACCCGTGACGGTGAGTACATCAAAACATAGGAAGGTTTGAAAAGGAAATCCGCATAACAGCTATTTTCATATGTTCACTGCTAAAACGTTGGCTATCTATTTCGTATGCATGTCACACAGCATTTCCAATGATTATTTATTTCTGTGTCGATGACAATCTTCAATTTTATATCAGCCCTACAAAGACTTAAACGAATGCATAATTTACGCATTGTGGCTTTTTTATTTCTACATTGAACCAGTTTCAGATGACATCATCGCTTCTAGGTCTGTAACGAATACACAATTGGGAGTTTCGTATCAACATAAAGTATTTATAAAATCTTGTTTTTATGTGACAACTGTTGTTTTTGTTATTGATATTTATTCCATCGATAAAAATCATGTTTAAACAGTGAAAATAATAACGTATTGGTTTTGTCAGAAAATTTATGACGTAAACGTTTGGCGGAAGAATTGTGCCATGCCCATACGGCTACGTCACTGCTTCTAGTTTAGACAATAGCGCCCTTAGCGGAAAGATCTTAGTTAGCATGATATATATTAATTGAATTATAATGATTTGTTACACTTTAACACAATTAACTTTATTTAATGCTACAAATGACCACAAGAAACTAAAAACGTAACAGGTGTTCCCCTGAAATCCGTACTATGTAGAAAGTTCAGTTTCATTGGTTTCAAGTCAGACTATAATGAATTCCTTAGAATTAAATTTAAAAAAAATAAACTATTGTATTGTACTGAGGATTGTCAATTGTTCGTTATCTCGCTCTTTTATCAATGAAACAGAGAGGAAACCAGAGGGAAATACATTACCTCGATACCCTTCATAGGACTCTGACGTCCACTCGGAGACTCAAACCTATTATCACATCGAAAGAGAGTTCACAGTCCAACATGCTGGTCACTGAGCTACAGCCACACGTGAGATAACGGGATGCATTTTTGAACTATGTGAGCTGTCTCCATTAAAGCTGAATGTAGGCACAGAATGCACGTGCAATAATACATGCGATTGCCCAATCTATAATGGGATTATTTGATCGCGAGAAAAAGATAACGACTGCTAATAAGAAAATAATAATATAAAATCGCCTTAAACCAATTATAATTGAAATATTCAAGACTTTAATTTATAAAAGTTTTTGTGCCTCAGCGAAGCCTTGTCAAACGTCCTCTGTAGCTTTTTCTGAGTATGATAAAATAGGGAAACCCAACACAGACCAACAACAACACCACCACCAACAACAACAGTGACAATCATCCTCAAAACCAAGCCAAAACGACCGTAGCATTTGCCCTCGAGAATGGTTTCATAAAGAACTTAAATATTGAATCACCGTGCAGCGTGGCGGTATTTTTATACCATCATAACGGACACCATTCTGGTTACTAATTTATATAGCATAAATAGATAGATTGGTTAAGTATGGCAGACTTGAGAGTACTTTTTTTTGGGGGGGGGGGGGGGGGGAATTAGTGGGGGATGTAAATTTATTTTCTTGCTTCCTTGCGGGCCACACTACAGGTAGACATTGATAGATTGCTATGCTCTATTTCGTTGACACATTGCATTAAACCTGTAGAAACAGAGCATGAATGGGTAGTATATTTTTTTTGTAATTTTCTGCTAATGTAACCAGTTTCAATTCAATAAAATAAACAGACAGCTCTGATTACGTTAACGATATCGCTGAACGAACATTGACAAGACGTTTGTTCCAATTTATGTGAGAAATGTCTCGCTGGTTTTCGTTCCGTGGGAGACAAATTAACGCTCATAATAAACTGCAGATACGGGAGAGTGATAAGATCGGCGTGGTTTCCCAATATCAGTTTTCAACTACACATTCAGAAGTTTTTCATAAATTAAAACAAATTGTCGAGAACATAAACACACACACAATGGGACCAATGGCAATTTTGCCAAAATTCGAATTATATCTGATGAGAGCGTGTCATTTTGTCTCATGAATATAACCCGTCCCACGTTGCTGTAACGCCATTTTTCGTCGCCTTGTTCGACACGTCCAATGCGAGAATCAGTTGCCTAAGTGGCTAAATCTCGCGAGGGTTCACGTTACTGTGGTATCTTCATCACACACGACAGTGAAAGATATAAGAATATGCACCGAAATCATACAGTTTGTTAGCCGGAAACCTTTTTACTACTCTCCACATGTTATAATAAATCTAGCAAAAAATATAAAGGTTTTAGAATACGCCTTTATAGTTAAGGAGTACATTTTGCTCTCAACCAGAACAAATGCAAACAGTGAATTCTCTTCACAGCCTGGACTATGTTTATCAGTTGTTTTAAAACAATAACGCATTCCTAATGACCACTATCGTGTGGGAGATAATGTGCGCAGTAGGCCTATACATTAGAGGACATCCGAGTGGTTCTTGCTGGATAACATATCTGCTATATAGACAATGGGGACCACAGAACACGGCTAAGGTCTATTCTAGTAGATACCAATATTGCGAGAAATTTTCAAGCTGGCATAGGAGGGTGTTTCTCGTTTTTATAGCCCAATCTTTGAACCATAAGATTGATGATATAGAGATATAATTTAGACAAACCTTAATGAATTCGCGAAGTAAAAAGTGTTAATTCGGTTTCTTCATTATATAGCCCAGCCATGCGTGGATGGACAGAACATTACTAAGACTTTTTAAATATAGGTGCAGAACTTGCATATGCTGTATGACCCCGGCAATAGACACCGAAAATGTTCCTGTAAAACAGGACGTGACGTCAGAGAATCATTGCGATTATGCGCCTATGTGTTGAATGCACCGTCAGCGATACAGGTCACCTATCTTTGCGTTGCTGATTCACGTGCCAACCATCACATTTTGCAATAACTCTAACACTAACAATACGCAAACAGCAACAAACTCGTTTCCCAACATTCCACTCAGCTGAGCTGTCATCATTCCATTCAGCCAAACTGTCAAAGTTTTTTCTCGGATGGTCGGTAAGGAGCTTCCTGTTGTCTTGGCGCCACTAGACATAAGGAACAACATGAAGTTGATCTGTTTGTGATGTCTTTGTAATACGTCCTGTGATTCTCCTGCTTTACTTTGTTTTGTTGCCAGTGAGGGTGATTTCCTTTACCCATTTGGCCGCCATGGTAGTGAAATAACCTTAAATATGCCTAAAACCCCAATCAAACAAACACAGAAACAAACAAACAATTAAAGCGTTTGCACTTATGAATCATATGAGGGATAAACACTTCTATAATTGGACTTACAATGATTCCCGCCTCCTAATTGCAATATTTTCGTGTTACCCCTAAACTTTCTCTTAGAATTTAAGTTGAGGTTGGAATCGGCGAAAGTTTCTGATTTTCACTTCGTGGGCAAGCTTCAAAATACAACTCATTTGATTCTTTAATTAAAGCAAGTATATTATTTTGGGAAAATGTTCCTCGTTCGTGTTTGGACGTTCTTGTTCTGGTCAGTGCTTGGGGTAATATAAAGACCAGGTAACCAAAATCGGCTTGGTACTGCATCTAGATTTAATCCACGTTTACACTGTAATAGTGGCTTGGCCCCGAAGTACTCTCGAATGAAAATTCGGTTGTAGTTTATGGAGCTACTTAAGAAGTTGCCGAAAAAGGTTTCCGAAGAATAAGTAACAGTCGACAACAATGGGAAAACTGCATTTGGACATGTTCAGAACCTGTGAGGTACTGTTACTGACATGGCGTTATTCGACTAACTACGGAGTGTTCTGCTTTTAGGGAAAAGAGTTTATTTGAGCTGATATCACGGATATTCTCAACAAGGTAACCTCAATATGTCAGCATTAACAATTCACCCGTCAGGTGATGCAATCTCTTAGGGAAAAGAAAACTAACTGCTAATAATGAGAATTACAATTCTTATATACAGATTAATCGGCTTATTTGGGAGGGAAGTCGACTTTATTTGAACTCATATCCCGGATTCTCAACAGAATAAACTCAATATTTCACTTTTTATGTTTTACTCATTGGACGATGGCAACTCTTGGAGAAAGCCATAATAAATGCTAATATATTAAGTTAAAGAGAAGGTAACCGTATCCGGAATTATATTTTTAACAGAATATACTCGATATTTCAGCATGTATATTGCCTTCATGCACAGGGTGATGTCATCTACCGACTATATATTGAGTCAAATGGAAGCCAACGTTTTCTGGAATTACAATTTTTAAATATTGTTGTTATACAAACTAAATGTCCCAAGTTTCAGATTTCGATACGGCGAAGCAAACCGTTCCATTCATGAAAAAAATTGAAAAAAAAAAAAACCAAACAACTAATTACCCTGGCAGACTTCATGTATTTAACTTCATCTCCAGCTTGACGTAAAATGTAAAGGTTGTATTGTATACGGCTAAACGACTACGGTTTGGGGCAATGCCAAACAGTAGCCCTATACATCATGTTCCTATTGCGTTAAGACAATACCGGGCCTCGTATAAGCTGTCACCGGTGGCAGCAATTAAAATTTCACTTTCCTGACGAGGACAGCTTCATTATGAAACTAATGTAACATGGCACTAATATAAGTGTGTAGACAGGCTAGGTGTCACATAGCATAGAATAGACACTGAGTCCCTGTTTATTCCGCACGGTTATCATGTAGAACAGTCAGGGCGAGTGCTTGGGGGTATCTCCGGGAGATGATTTGCCTCATCAACCCTACCTACGAGACGAGTTTTCTGACACTACTGGCTAGGTAAGATCGTGTGAAATAACAGCAATTACTCTCCCAGACATCGAGGTAGTTTTTATATCTATATATTTGGCTCTTTGTGGCAAGAGTAACAAAAACAAAAGACATGGGAAACACCCAATATTTTTTTATTTGAATGTCGAATTGAGCCAAGGAAGCTTGACAATATGTAAGGCCCAAGTATAATTTAACTAAAATCTACGATGACTAGAACATTCTAAGCCGAGAAACCCTGGTCATATCAAGGTACAAGAAATAGGCGACATAAGTAAACTCGAAAACTCGAGTTGTACAGATTTGCACTGATTTTCTTTTCTTTCGTCAATAAATTATAAAATAAAATGTTGATAAAATTCGTGAAAAACTAAGCCGATTAAAAAGAAGTAGATCAATATTAAACGAGAAAATCACAGTTTTTACGTGATATCATGCTCATGGCTTCGTCCTCTATTTAAAGAGGTTGGATGCCAGATAGGGAAATAGCCTCTATCGGCTTCCATACACTGTAACATGTACGATGAAATTGAGAAAAATATGACAGGTAAGTCCAATACAGCTCATTTATAACACAGTTAATAGTCAAATGTATTAGAAACTGAAGGTACAGAAAACATAATATTAAGATTCAAATTTAAAGGAGATGTACCAAATTATAAGACACCATAACAAATTGGGCTGGAAGGAGCTATGCACTTAAAAAGGACACTTACAGTTGATGTTTTCCCACACGATCTCTCTGCACAGTTTCCGCTCACACAACACAATCTGCTATTGGTAAAAAAGTTTCGACATACATCATTTTCTTTCTTTACTATAAAAAAAATTCATAATTGTTAAATATAAGAAACACTATTTCTCCATGTGGGTTATTCTTGATATCCTGGCATATTACAGCTTGCAATGTTCTTTACACATTAGGTGGCATACATGTAATATTTGCCCTATGTAAACCAGTCTCGTTCCAGCGAGGACAAAGTAGCTGGAAAGGGAGACCAGCTGATTTTCAAACCCTGATTATTTTCTTGTCAAATTTATTTTCAATCAAGTGTAAGTTATTTAACTAATAAAGGCTTCACTAAGACAAAATTGTATTTAGAATGACTCCTTTTGAACTGAAACATCTGCCCATCACGTTTAATTTTACTAAATACACTAACTTTCCAGTGGTAATTGGTATATATAAGTGGCGATTTGAATATAAGCAGAAGTCTATCAAGTAGAAGTATGAAACCAGCCATTACCCAGTCTCAACGGCAGATCATCGCTGATTGTTGAAAAAGCGCCCCCTAGCGAGACATAGAGAAACCTCGAAGGACCTGAATTGCTAACGCTGTTTCTACCGCTTTTCAAACGTTATATTTTACCCATAATGCATCAGTCGATTCTGAAATTCAAACTGCGT
>JARFOD010091026.1:0-17815 GCA_031763545.1 Mopalia muscosa | reverse complement strand
CCGGATAAACACTTGCCTCCAGGCGTCGGTGAGTCACGGGTACCCTAAGAACACTTGTCCCAAGGCGTCCGTGAGTCACGGGTACCCGGATAAACCCTCGTCTCCAGGCGTCGGTGAGTCACGGGTACCCGGATAAACACTTGCCTCCAGGCGTCAGTGAGTCACGGGTACCCGGATAAACACTTGCCTCCAGGCGTCGGTGAGTCACGGGTACCCTAAGAACACTTGTCCCAAGGCGTCCGTGAGTCGCGGGTACCCGGATAAACCCTCGTCTCCAGGCCTCGATTTTTCACAGGCACCCTGATATACAATTGTTCCCAGGCGTCGGTGTGTCAAAGGCACCCAGATAAAAACTCGTCTCCAGGCGTCCGTGAATCACGGGTACCCGGATAAACACTTGTCACCAGGCGCCCATGAGGCACGGGTACCCGAATAAAGACTTGTCCCCAGGCCTCGGTGTATCACGGGTATTCTGATATACACTTGTCCCCAGGCGTCCTTGACCCACGGAAACCCGGATATACACTTGTCCCCAGGCGTCGTTGTATCACGGGTCGTTGTATCACGGGCACCCGGATAAGCACTTGTCACCAGGCGTCGGTGCATCACGGGTACCCTGATATACAATTGTCCCCAGGCCTCGGTGTGTCACGGGCACCCGGATAAACATTTGTCCCCAGGCGTCCGTGAGTCATGGGTACCCTGATATACAATTGTTCCCAGGCGTGTCAAAGGCACGCAGATAAAAACTCGTATCCAGGCGTCCGTGAATCACGGATAAACACTCTTCTCCAGGCGTTCGTGAGTCACGGGTACCCGGATAAACACTCGTCCCCAGGCGTCGGTGAATCACGAGCACCCGGATAAACATTCCCAGGCGTCTGGGAGTCACGACTCGGGGGCACCTGGATATAAACTTGTCCCCAAGGCGTCCGTCTGTCACGAGCCCGTGAGGCATCATATAGATGGGAGACAACTTCTACCAGCAAAAATTATAACCGGTGGTCTACGTATTTTGCATAAAGATGTATTTATATCGAATAATATATATCTGTAGTAAGCGCTTTCCGCTTAACAAGTACCAGCCGAATGCAATTATTTCAATTCGAAAACAAATAAAACATTCATTGTGTACATAAATCATTGAAAAAAGTTCGAAGCATTTCGTGGAATGAAGATAAATGTTATGTACAGCTTTGGATTTAGACAGCATGTCTGCATGTGACCAGGGTTATAACGCTAACGTCGTGTCCTCCATTGTGTTTATAGGTCTATTTAACGTGTGATACCATCGACATAGCCAGCAATATGCCAGCGTTTACCTCACAGAGTATAGGTATCCTAGTTTAACTGGCTATCAATTAACTGTCCGGTTCCAATGCTTAAATTCCCCATTGCCTTGGAGAGAACTTAGATTGCGACAAAGATATTTTTCTTATAAAAGACATAAGCGACAAACATCCAAAGTCCAGCACCCCATAGGTCACGTGTCAGCAGTTTCCAATGAACCATTTCTGTTTTCCACGTGACGGGAAAACAGCCTCCTAGCAACCCGTGTCCCATGTAAATAAGAATGGAGTTCATCCCTGCACAAAAAAAAGAGATAAGTCAATTTGTTGTTTCATCAATTTAGTAATACTACTGTGAGAATTTGCTCCAATTGAAAATCTACTTTATGCTGCATACTGTTTACCTAACATTTTTAGGATATCAGAATTGGCAATATCAAATTTATTTGATAAAAGTTGACTACAAAACACCTTCAGGATCTTATCTTACTGTTGGTGTAGGGTATATCAGATATCAAGAAGGATCCTTGTTTGAGAATTCACTTTATCTTTTAGAATCAATGTAATATTTTCAATTATAGCGTTACACAATGTTACACATTGACATGGCGTTAACCTACCAGAACTTACAGCAACGATGCAGCGTCTGTATACAAGCGAGCAATTGTTAATACATTGAATTAAATATTTCTTATCTAATCTAACAATAAGACTGCCGAAAATTGAAGAGGAAGTGGTTTTGAATTCTATGAACCGAAAAGCCTGGGAAAAAAAAGATTTGAATAAGTTTTTAGAAAAACAGAATCTTTAGTTACCGAATGCTGAGGAAGGCGTTAATCTAATATTATAACACACAATAGGTATATAATTAATAAAGCATTATTTACAAGGAGGGTTCTGTGGAACAAGGAGGAGCTCTTTTTGTGAATAGGCTATATGTCTTGTGATATTTTGACAGTCAGTGAATAGCGTTCGTTTGATTTACCTGGATAAATGAATGGAGATCCATCCCACCAACCCAGTACATCCACAAACACATAGAGAATGGCGAGGAGAGCGTAGGCCATCGACGACGTGGCCAGGGTGTAAGACACAGACCTGTTAGGGGAGAATACAAAGTGGTTAGTTACATCCTTATGTCTTCCCAGCAGACACAATACCTAGCTGCAACGTTGCATACCAGCTATACATTTGTAACGTTTAACAGTAATCAAATAACAACTATACTGCAATATAAATCTACACTGAAACTTGGATCCTAGTTTGTACCAGATGATACAACGTTATTAAAACGTTGTCGAAACGTCACAGGAAAACGTTGTAGTTTAACGTTGTAACAACACAAATTGACTTATTGTGACTTAGTTGTAAATTGGTAACGTTTTTTACAACGTAATATCAATGTTGTGAACAATGATGCAACAACAATATTAAAAAATAGCTAATGCATTTCTGTGCCGTTGCCGTGTGGTTGTATTCCAAGGTTGTGGCAACATAACTGAATAGAATAGAATTTATTTGAATGATACAATACCGCTTTGACAAGAACATGCAGTCAAAGTGATCCAACTCCGTTTCCTTCATACACAACATTTTAATAAATTGTTTGTGTTTGAATTGGTGTCTCCGCTATTTGTCTATATACATTTATTCGAATTTTCTCCCTTCGATCTGTGAATTGTGAACTGCAAACGGAATTCCAACTTCCCAGACGTAATAAATCTCTAATTTCGACAACAAAATTTGGCTTGAAGACATTTGATACAGTCAATTTATAGAAAAGTCCTATATTCTGGTATTCCACTGTTTCTCATTGATACCCAATGATATTCATCTAAGTAAATATTGAGTTTTCAACAATAACGTATGGGACTTACCATAAGTTTTTGTTCAGTGGCACCCAGCCCTCGTGTTGTGTACACTGTGTGAGAAGGGCTGCCAATGCTCCCTGTCCAGCAACAAGAGAAACAACTTAATATTTTTCGTACAATATTTGATTCTTGGAAAAAATAAACCGAAAAACTAATTTAGCGCTTCTATCTAGCGAGACGAGGAAGTCAAATCGTTTCTATCAAGCAAACCTCTCTCGTTGATGGCAATAAGACCTTAACGGCGCAAATATTATTCATTATTATGAAAAACGATAGTTTCCACACCGGTTCCATTCTGTACCTATCAGTCAGCTGAATACTTTGAGTTTATGTAGAACAGGTAAACGTTGTACAGGTGCTGGTCATCTATACAAGAAGAGGAATCAACCAAGGTAATACGGGACATTGATTTGTCTGGAATGGTTGATAGTTTCATATCCTATGTCCTCAGGGGAAAGATAATTTAAGTAATACCAAGTTAGTAATAATAGTAGCCCTAAATGACGTCTTACCTTTCCCATTTTATTTTGGCCACTTTAAAGAAAATGGGTAAGGTAAGACGTCATTTAGGGCAAGGGTAATAGGAACTCGGCTGAGTTGGAAAGAAGGCACAATGTAAAGCTCTGACATAAGCGTCCCCCCCCCCCCCCCCCCCTTCCCTCCTTCCTCACTATGCTAACCAGACAGGCAGCCGTTTTGTTTGAGATGTGTTTGTATTACGTCATGTGATTGTCTGTATTTCATCTGTCCTGCCTTTATAAGTAGCAGTGGAGTCGAGGGTGATTCCTTCACCTATTGACTGACACGCCGACATATGAGTAAAAAAAAAGTATGGCGTCCCCAATCAAACAAACAAACAAACGAACAAACTAGTCCTATAGTTGGTTGTAGTCAATACGTTTTTTGAGCAGTTGGAACGAATCGTAAATGCCTTTGGTTTGCTTCAACAGACATGCCAACTCTTTTTAACTGTTAAATCATTAGCTTGACTGTGGCTTTAACCTATTGAAGACTTACTGTAATAACAGCCCAGACTGCCCACCTCTTTAACCTAGAGGCGTGTTCGGGAAACATCAAAACACGGCCAGCCTGTCACAAAAACAAACGGACAGTCACAAAATTATGGCAATTTTTTATTAGACATACAGCAAAATTGGAACAAAATATTTGGATTGCATTTGTTTTTTTCAGTTTCTTTGGCAACTCCAATATATTAACTTATTATCATTACTATGAAATGGAAGTTGTTTAAGTTTTCCTTAAAATATACGTGATAAACTACTAGCGCTCTGGGTACACCGTTTTAAATGGAGATATTACCTGAAGGCCAAGGAAGCAGGTGAAAACGGTGGAAATCGTTCCCAGAATTCCCTCTGGCTCGAACGAGAAGTGAGTTTGGTAGAGGGCCTGTAATATACAAACACTATTATTCTGATGTGGTAATATTGTCCTGAGACAATGAGATATCTTTACAAAGGTTGGAAAAACAAATGAACATATTGGCAAGACAGCAGCAGGCACATTTGACTGGCACTGTCTTGAAGGGTTGAAAGTCGTATGTCAAAATGGTGCAACGTTAACACGTCGGAAACTATTTTGAAAGGAATAGTATAACGTAAAGTTATGGGGTTATTTTAATGTTATTGAAGTTATTACCAGTTACAAGAAGAGCATGATGAATGGTAGGTATAAAGTGTTCTTGTTGAGTCATACCTTAACATCCGCCCAAGGATATATATGCTTTGGTCCGAGAATGAGACTGTCTATATAGGCTGCCGCACCACCTGTGCAGTTGTAATATTTTCCTCCCTCGCTTATTCCCCCTGGTCCGGTGTAGCCTCTGTGAGAACGAATAACATAATTACGTCATGATTTCTTTCAGCTAACTTCACCCTACCTGAGAAAATCATTTCTGGACCCAATTGCTCAAAAGTGTTTAAACGTTAACCCATAGTTGTTCGACGTCACGTCACAATTAAGTTTATTTGTGACGTTATGAATTTCAGCCGGGTTTACCTGTGGAACAACCCAGACCTTATCACACTTGTAATAACTGTGTAAGCCAGTCGAATGTACGAATTATTTAAGAAAAAAAGGCAAACATATAATTTCACTCAGGCATGATCCAGCAATGCAAGTAAGAGGTGGGGTGGTATGTTTTTGGTGTTTTGAGCTTCTCAATTCTATCTACGGTCTGCTTTCAATCGTCAACATTTAGCGGTGATTCAGATGGTAACGCATATGACTACTAAACCTCCATCAATGTACCTCTTACACTTATAACAGTGGGGTTTATCGCAACGATCTAAGGCAAGTTACGTGCAGCATCCTGATTGGTCCTTTTAACGAATCTGTTCTCAACCAGTGAAAACAATGTCAATTGAGAGAATCCTCAAGTCGCTCACTACAAGTTGCCCGGGGATAATTCTTCTTTACAGAATACCTCTGAATCCCCGACAACATTTTCCTTGTAAATGTTAGCCTTGACATGAAGTCTGGCATATCTGATCTTCTTTCTTATGTTTCAAACACACAGAAGAAGACGACATATTTTGAGAGTCATACCAGAATGACAATAAAACTATATCAACGTGTAATTTCTTTAATGATGTGTTATATTTAACACACATATATATTTTACACTTATAACGATTCTAACACAAATTTGTCAAAGAATTCGCGGCCTTATAGGGAGACTGGCTCCCTATACCTGATTAATTCACACCAAATTCACGATTCAAAGATATCAAAATAAGAACTGTTTACGAATATCGACCGTGGAATAAATAAGACATATAAAACTTACGTGGGACAATTAGGTACTGGCAGACCATAGGTTAATCCACAGTACAGCCCCAGAAGGGCAAGATTAACAATCCACTCCGGCCAGAACAATATGATGTCACGCACAGGTGCCCAACGTTTATCCTAAAACAATCCATGAAAACATTAACTGTCTTTGTGTTGAGAATTGGCCTGGGTGGTGTCTAAACAATCGGGTGTGCACAGCAACAGGTAAAGTGGGAGTCTATTTCATGTCATATTGAGTCTTGATGGAGGCATGGAGGTATTAGTGTTGACACCCATTTTGTTCCTCAATGCCGATGATTTCATCTGGCTTCAATTTAAATCATGAAAATGAAAGCCAGCATTGCTCTCAGCCGAAGGAGAGTTTTTAATGTCATATGGAGTCTTGTTACAGGTAGTGGTGCTTTTAGACTGCGCTTCAATAAACTAAGGCCGCAAAATGATGTAATTTCATCTGGCTTCAATTAAAATAAAGAAACCGAAAACAGACGTGGCTCTGCATGGTAGAATCGATCTTTCGACTGTTCAACGGTATTCAGTCACGACGAATATGGAGCGAATCCCTTTGAATGCTATAAAGGAACCTTTATCATAGTTTTTCAAGTCGGTGTGTTATTTGTGGGTGCAGTTAGCCACTCTCGCTACCCAAAGTGATGTTAGCCTTACCTGGTGTGAGTCCTCGCCTCTAGCACAGAAAACCTCCACCACACCCAGGATCAGATAAGTCAGAGCCAGTCTCTGTAAAACCCCGGGGTATCGTAACATCTCCAAATCAATTCCTGTCAATCACATACACACTACTGATTGATTTTTTGATTTTATTGATTTTGTCAAATCCAATTAATATAAAACACACATGATAACCATGAACGTAGAGTCATGGTCAACATGAACACTAGCGCATGTTACTTGTTTTAATATTAACTGTTTTATGAAATTTTGTTGGAAATCATGAATTGTGACATACAATGGCATTATGCATATTGCCAAATACAATATCTGGCCTAAACGATATGTGGCCTCGAGAGAGTGGGCGGTTGGAGTGCGTTCGTGTTGGTCAGTCAACAGGAAGCCGCTCGGTAACTCAGTGATGACTTTGTATGGTTTCCTGTCAGTTCTGGCGTTTGTCCTGTCTTGTCATCGCTTGTTGCCAGTGGCGTCCAAAGTGGTTTTATTCCAGTATCGGGCTGGCACACCATTACATGATTGAAGTGAGTTAATTAATAACCGAATAGGTAGTCAACTAAGTCAGCTTGCATACACAAAACACATAAAGGAAATACGAAGACTTCATTCTTACGGTAAAAGCTGGTATTGTACATGATTCCCAGAGCGAATATAATGACACTTCTCCGGATCACCTTCATAAGAATCTTGTACCGCGGGATCCTCTTCTTCAGCATACTCCTAAAGGAGAGCGCCATGGCCGTACCCATGATAAAAACAAACCTGAAACATTTATACAGATATCTCATTATTTCTTCTGTGTCAGTGCTTCCAGTTGACAAAGATGTGAAGCATTTACCTTGATAACATAGTACACATATATAGACCATAAAGCAACCTATTTCAAAAATCATAAATCTCAGAAAAAGGGTTAACTTGAATTGCTCCAATGTTAACCATAGACAATGAGTAGTTTTTTTAAATTTATTAACATAATGTCTTTAAAAGTCAATTCTATACTGAATATTCTTTGCAATTAAAGATTTAGTTTTATAATTTTTTCCATAAGTTTGGATTAAAAACCGTCCCCTTAGTTATTTGTTTGAATAACAGTACTTGGTTCACTCCAGAAAATACTCAGCATTTCGTAGTGTTGATGGAGAATGTTCTTTTCCAATAACTTTAAATGTTATTAAATCATTTGGCCCTTCTTTTAATTTAAAGAAACTGAATATTTACCAGGGAAAGACGAGATCAGCCCCTGTGATACCATGCCAGGCGGGGTGCTTAAAATACCAGTATCCACCGCCGCCATAATTAATAAAGATCATGAAGGCCAAAGCGAAACTGAAAGTAAAGTAGATAAACTGCAAGTAAAGTGTAACCAAAAGACAAACTGAAAGTAAAGTGTAACCAAAAGACGAACTGAAAGTAAAGTGTTACCAAATATAAAATGAAATCAAAGTGACATCGAAATAAAAAAAAAATAAGTTATATGGCCTATCTCATGAAACTGAAAGCACATTGTTGAGTTTATTAACGTATCTGAACCAGAGAGTACTCCGCTCGTTTTAAGTACAGTACAAAAAAATGGAAGCACATATTCGACTCTCAAAATAGGAACTGAAATTAATAAGACACCTGGGGGAGACCTTAGTTTCGAATCAACATATTAGACCAGCTTTATTTAGAACTACACACTGTTACATGAGTTAAGAGTTATTTATGTCGCTGACCCACACCCTTACCCTCTAAAGGTATCCAAAGATCTCAATCTCTGTTTTGGTTTGACTACTGGCTCTGGTGCTTTCTCTGACAGACCATTCTCTTTCACACTGTTTCCTTCCACACCACTCTCCACGGATCCAAACTCCTTACCCGAACCGTCGTAGGACTGCAATGTCTGAAAACATAATGAGCGACGACCCATCGACAAAGTTAGCTATACCGCTGATTACACTATTATGTTTTACTGTAAGGTTAATAAATAAATTAATTTATTACTTTATTTTTAACTTGGCACAATTCAGCATGAACTGGGTGCTAGTGTCTGCACTGAAACGTTGCTACATACGAAATATTTAAGTTGGAATCAATAGAATTGTGTAATGTTACTTTATTTATTTCTTCATCCTCCATACCTGCACTGTCATAGAAGACACATGACGACACAAGTAATGACTGATTCATCAATCAGTGATTGATTGATTGATTGATTGATTGTTTGATTAATTGAGATGGTCTATTTACTGCTTGACTGACAGATCTACTGACTGACTAACTGACTGACGTCACTGGTTGACGTACCGACATACGTCATTGATTGATTGGGTGATTGATTGGTTGATTGATTGGTTGATTGATTGATTGATTGATATAGGGTTAAAGTAGCAAAGGTGAATTGCTAAACAGATACGTTAAGAGCTGGGACAATGTTCTCGACACCGAATGATACATTCGGGGAACTTGGGTGACAAGTCTCGTTATTTCGTATACTCAGGTTATTTGCCCCCTATATAGGAAGGACGGCGCACCAGCCCAATGGGCGAAAGAAATCTCCACTGGTAACAGACAAAGACAAAACAGGACAATTACAAGACCAAACACAAAAAGCATCCCAAACAGATGGGAGTTCCATTGTCCCGGAGAGTATCAGGGCAGCGGGAAGCTCCCATCCAACCACTTTCCATCCAACCACATTTCGCGTCGTAGATACGTTATAAACAGGAAGTTCCCTCATCCGCGTTCAGTACAAACCCATTGTTAAATAGCAACACGTAAATATTTAAACTGCTACCTTGTTTTTAATTTAATCCTAATTATGGAGAAAATGTCAACTGAATGTCAGAAGTTAGAGAACTATTTGTGATGTTGAAGTGCCCACTTACAAATGTACTGGTGTGCTCTACAGGAGAGGATTGGGTAATGTCACTGGCCTTTAAACAACAGAATACTCTCTGGACATTCCGATTTCTGTCAAGACATGAGAAAATATATATTTCTATAAATTAATCACACCGCAAAACATATATATGAAGAACAACAACCTATATGGTATTCACGCTGGTTAAGGATGGAGATACAGGGTAACAAAGATACATGGAAAATGACAAAATGATTTAAGGGTGGCTCGAAGTTTTTAAATGAAACGACCACTTGAAGCTGGACAATACAAATAACCCCAGGTTCAGTCGCTTACATGTTACTAAGAAATATTTAGTCCTTCGATTGTTATTTTATCTTCAGTTTGGAGAATACGACATATTCCTGGCAAGACTTGCAGGTTGTACATGATACCCTGAGACACATGTTAAGATACACTTATGAGGATATATACAGGCTGAGTAAATGGGAGATTGAATTCTTTATGTTTTTATAAATAATTTTACTCATAAAACAATCTTCGTTTACTCTATTAGAACCCAATCTGAGACAAAGTCACATCTGGTTTTTGAAAATGTTGACGGTGACCTGACAACACATAAAGCTCATGGGTCATCACATTAATTTTGACTCCGGATCAGCCGTCTTACTTGAAAATGTGCTTAATTCCAGCCCATATCACTCTCAGTAACAACAGTATGCCGAACGTCACAAACAGAGCTGAAAGAAATAGAATGGAATCTTGGTCACGTGTCAAGTAAAAACATCATAAAATATGGTAAGCAAAGCTACACAATGGTCAGTAGACGGATTTTAATAGTATGTGTATGTTAATAGCAAACTCAATGGTCTCAACGTAATCTGTGTACATGGCGACTGAAGACAACACACACTCGACATAGCATGTGGGCATTGTATCGTCAATATATATTACATTAGAATAACACTACAATTGTCTGAACTAGGATCTGTTCAAATGCAACAAATATTATTATGGTGCATTCTTAGAAAAATGGCTCTAGTGGGATCATTTTTAGTTCTGTATAGATCTCTCACAGCAACTGTTCCAAGTATTTCCCTTTCTGTTTATATCAAAGAACCGTATTTGTCATAATGGTTGCATATAGAACCATCTTCTTTTCTAATTAATATTCAAATAACCATTATTTATAAGATTGAAGGTCTATGTTCTTCAGCATCAGTTCGTATTGTTAAATATCTCACGTATGAGGTCACTGGAGGGCTCGTTGGCTAGCATCACACGACATACTGTATTCCTGTAACTGGTCCAGTTCATGAACATCCAGTAATCTCCCTCGTCCACGAAATAGTTGTGGAACCTACAAGGAAATAGAGATCACGGTAACGATTAAGAATCCCACCAACAGCACACTTACAATGAGGATATAAGTCAGTTACCACCTGAACAAAACTTCCGGGCCGAGTTGGTCAAAACCAAGATTAGAAAAAGGTGAAATCCCTTCCATTGGATTACAGATTGGCCTTTAATCCGGAATTTCAATGTGGAGTCGTTTCCGTTTGTAAAGCCTATGATCAAAATATATGTATCAGATCGGAGATGATAGCTATGGCCAGTTAAAATACTTTGCAACATTCGGATTGAATCCTTTGTGTCATAACATCAGCTTATAAGTTTGTTCAATGATATGGAGTATTTCTCAGAATCCTATATCAAATAGATATTTACGCACGATCTGGAGTTGCTGAACAAATGAACTAAATCTCCGACTTATATCTCATATCTCGTGCTCCTATATCAAAGAGATATTTGTACACTCACGAGATATATGTAAATGTTTCCGACATGATTAAGACTCTATACATACGAGCAGATATCTTCTACATGATCTGCAGACAGTCTTTTCTTTAGCTGTAGTGACGTGGGGTGTGTTGTATTCACCAGGATGGTCGTCACATTCCTCTGTTTGAAAGTTGCCACCCACTGTAAAGGACACTAGAAAGAAAAACAGGAAAATTAAACACATATTTTAAACAAGCAGTTTTATTACTATATTTGGGTAGAATCCCGGCAAGTGTTAATAAATACATGTTCAGACAGATGGATGGACGGACGGACGGAAGGGAGTCTGAAACTAAACACATAGCCAATTTCAAAAGTGGTTTCGTATGTATTTGATACTATGGTGTACTGCCATGTAAAAACCAAATTAAATACAAATTGTGGGAACATACTCTGTCAAGAAAAGAACGTATATTAGTGATATGTCACAAGAAATTTGTATAAAAAAAAATGTCGTTTCTTGTGTACAGAGGCCATATATGATTATGTTTCTCAATGATTCTAGAATGGGACAACATGGCAAACCACAATGAAAAAAATAAATAACACTCGTTGTGGCGCGTTTTTGTGGAATTTGTGTTAAGCGACATGAAATATTCACATTTTGACGAATGCAAATGAAACTTGGGAAAATTCTGGGGTGGTGATGGGTATTTAAAGCTGCTATTCTGGCAATGATGTGCATTTCCCATTTCACTGTACACGAGTTACTTCATGGAGAAACTTAACCTTGCGAATCGAAATATTGCGATTGGCCGGCTGCAGTAAGGTGAATCGCAGTCGGAAGTCGCACAGCACATGAACGTCAGACCGAGAACTATTTCACATCTTTCAAACTGGTTTCAGCTCTTCCAATCTGCAGAAGACTGACCCCGAAGTTGTAGACCTCGCATACCAATTGCATCACAAGATTGCTACATCCAGGTCTGTCACTCACGTCACCGAACTACCGCAGCAACGAACAAAGCAGAGCAAGCACTTGGTTTGAGACGGGTGTCTGCACAAACCATTCGGAGCCGACTTCGAAAAGCTGGTTTACGGGCTAGGATGCCATACGTTGGCCCCGTTCCGCAACGCCAACACCGACGTTTACGCGATCGTTGGTGCACAAATATACTTTCAAAATTGGCGGCTAGTATGGTTTAGCGACGAGTCACGTTTTCTTTTACAGAGACATGATGGACAACAGGACTTACACAGGCGCTGCAATGAATGTTTTGCCAACAACTGCGTCGTACAAGTTGCCAGTCTCGGTGGCAGCAGTGGTATGATGTGGGAAGCCATACACAGGCAGAAGCGAATTGCTGCTTGTAAAAGACAACCTGACATTTGTAGGCTATCGGGATGAAATCCAGCGCCCTCAGATGCTTACTATTATTGATCGACACAGAGAACTCCTTAATTCAGCAGGACAATACCAGGCTGCATATGGCACGTCTAACAGTGAAATACCTAGAGAATAATAACAATAATATGTTGCCTTGGCCATCAAGAGCGACAGATCTCAACCCCCTATTGAGCATCTTTGCGAGGAACTGGACAGACGTTTACGTCAGCGTAATGCAGCACCTCAGACGCTTCCGCAACTGTCCCATGCACTGCATGAAGATTGGGTTGGGATTCCTCGTGCCCGGATTCAAAGACTCGTTCAGTCTATGGCAAGTAGGTGTCGCGCAGTTATTGCAGCTCACGGTGGCCACACAAGATTACGACTTCAGCACTATCATGCTTTGCATTAAATAGTTAATTCCATTAATATTTCGCCTTGGTATTTCTTTCTTTTACAGAGTTTATACTTTGTGTATCAAATACATTGTAAAAATGAGTAAGTAATTAATACATGTGACTTTGTGACATCTGCGTTAATTTCAATCCTTTTCTACAAAAGCTTTATGTTCTATTGAACGCTTGATTTACAGCATGTATATTATTAAGTACCAAGAAGCTTTCTGGGATTATTTCAGGGATAACGGAAATTTGAAGCAACTAAACAAAGATTTGAGGTAAATTCAACAGTAATATCTAAACAAGTCTTGATTTCAATTGATTATCTGGAATGCAGTGAATAGTTTAAGTTAAACTTTCTCAATTCGGTGTAATTGTTATTATAAATGTTGTTTTTTTTAAGAGAAAAAAGTAACAGAGATGGATTAATGAGTTATTATAAACATTTTTGTTTTGTCCATATTTGGCCATGTGAGATGGCGAATTTTCCAGTTCGAGGCACCGATATTTATTTCGTGAGCTTTAATTGGACCAATGCTTGTTTGCTTTCTGTGTGTCTTTGCTTAGGAATCCGTAGACCGCATCTGCGAGGTGTAATCAGCGGAGAGTTCACCTCATCACAAGTGATCATGTCGAGTAACCGCAGACGGTAATGAGTAAACTCCGGAATCCTAAACAAAACTTCAAGTCAAGGGAGAAAAAAATCATTCATCTTGTCTAATCTTTGCAAAACACAAAATGTCACAGCGCTTTTCCTTGTTTGACATTACATGGTCAATATTTGTATAATATATTAACGTTATTTTAAACTTAGACTCAATGTTTATAGATATACAAATACACAAATCGGACAAAGCAAATGCTGCTTATGTGGACTTGTGCGCAAGATTAAAGATATTAAAATTAGCAATCTTTCGCGTCGCTTAGTTCCACCGTGGACAGTATGTAGAGTTAAAGAAGGTATATTTCGCAGGAAAGGAGCTAAATGTCTTGTACGTTGTTTTACAAGTAAACCTGCATGTCAATAGGAAAGTTACATATATGTAAGATGGCAAATACACAATGCAGGACGTATACCAGATTCGATTCTTAGGTTGTCATCTATTCACTTTAAAATCGAGTTATGAGTCTATTTGGTATAATGGCAAAACTCCACACTATAGACAAGGAACCTATACACAGCACCGAGCAAGTTTGCAGAGCGATGAGGTATTCGGCTCAGGGAAAGAACCTGCAGAGTACCAAACAGGTTTGCAGAGCGATGAGGTGCTCAGTTCTGTGAAAGAACATGCAAAGTACCGAGCACGTTTGCAGAGCAACAAGGTATTCGGCTCAGGGAAAGAACCTGCGAAGTACAGAGCAAGTTTGCAGAGCAAAGAGGTGTTCGGTTCAGGGAAACAATCTACAAATTACCCAGCGCAAGTTTCCTGGTCAATGAGATCCGTTATGTAAGCTTTCCGTGCTACCGTCTGATCAGTAATAGTTATTGGAACATGTTTATTGCATTAATTGTCCAATCAAGAAATTAATGATCATGCCTTTATTACAGCACAGGTTTGGTTGAACTTTCGACCGGGCTTCCAAATAATGTCCTGATATATGTCAAATACAGCTGAATGCACAGATGTATTCTGATGTACAGATGTATGCTGATGTACAGATGTATGCTGATGTACATATGTATGTTGATGTACAGATGTATGCTGATGTACAGATGTATAGGTGTGGGAGATATGGAGATGAATGAACAGAGGGTTTGGTAACTTTGGTTGACGAGATACAGAGACCAGTGCGAAGAGTCAAGGAAGATACCTGGTTTTACAAGACACAGAGACGAGAGAACAGCAGGTTTGGTTGAGACTAGATGTGAACAACAAAAACTTGTTTAAGATACTCAGTGACCACAATTACAGGTATTAGTGATGTACAGACGGGAAACTAGAGGCTTAGGTTAGGTGACGTGAGACAAGAGGCATCAGCTTAGATGGCAGAGAAGAAGCATCTGCTAAGGTGAGATACCGACAAGAAACCAGATGCCTCGATGTAAAATCCGCAGAGGAGTGATCATGGTTTCGGTTTAAGTGTTAAGCTTAATGATATAGAGAGGATATACTGTAATTGTCTTAACTTTACTTCTTAGCAGTCTGTCAACCGGGGTAAACATGCTGCTGCGGAGATATAAAATATCGTAATCTTTGAACTTCGTTTGACACATTTTTCAAAAGAATCTCTTTCATTACATAAGGTATAAAAAAAAAAGGAACGTTTGTGTCCGGTTTGTCAAAATATGCGGTATCTAGGTCACATTTACATTTGAAAAAAAAAAGATATATATTTATGTCACATACACGTGAACTTGCGTTATTCAAAACTGTCTTGGCAGGAAACGTGAGAGAGACAATAGAACCTGTGCGATACAGGGATTGGATGCTGTTAACCAATCAAAGAGCTTTAATTATTAATAAAACGCGTGCACTTTCCTTTGGAAAGAAACATGTTAGTTTTACACAGTAAAGAAAAAGCAACGAAACGGGTATTTCTTTTGAACGAAAAACAATATTACTCAAATTGAAAAGCTGTAGGCGTAAAAGCACTTATTGTCGTTTGTTCTACAAAATAAAGTTGTCACCGCCATTAGTAAACTGATTTGCTCCTCTTTAGACGGTATGTGTGCTCTGCAATTGTCATTTATGCAGAGGAATTTATCTGCAAGATGTCCCACGTGATTCGGGATAGGCTGTCCTACTATTTGTTTTGGTCACGTGCATCACTAATCTGCTTGTTGTATTGTTCTAATACAATGCTGCAAAGTGTTCAAGTTAAGTCTGTATACATAATACAAAACTATATACAATGTCATGTAGTACTCTTAAGCGATATTATACATGCGAGCGCCACTCATTATGAAGGTTTGTATACCGTACTTTTGTTTCTCGAAGGCCTTCCCGGGGTTGTCGTGTTGATGAAGGTAGGTCACGAGAGGCCTTATTCATCGCGAACTACTTTTTCTTTGAGATTCGGTCATATTCAAAACACCAAACAACCTATTAGGATTATTACAGTGAAAAATTTTGCGTGCAAATTCACGCGGTCTACATCATTTGACCGTCGCGTAATGTAGAGAAGGTCGACAACATGCATAATCCTTCAGTCACATTTAGCATCCGTAGAGCTTTCTGTGAGTTACTATTTGTTGAGCGCGTGTGAGGGACTAGACCATGCCGCAATCCGAATGTCAGCCAGTGCTGTGGTTAATCAACAGTAAATAGGTTAGTGTCAGAGCAGATATCCTCTTGGGATTTCTCTACATACCCTGAGTGAACACAATACCTGGTAATTAGCTACAGCTTTGATGTAACGGGTATTCAAACCGGTGTGAAATTTTCTACCGATTTGTTCTATCGTTTGAGGGGTTTAACCTGAATTCACAATCGGTAACGAAATGTAAAACAAGGTCCATTTATAAATTAAAGAAATAAAACTGTTCAAATTTGTGGATATAGGTTCTGGGTCATTCAAAGAGTAACAAACACTTTTCACATGGATTTCAACTCTTAGATTTAACATTAATTGGCGACATTTCCATGCTGCGTGGTAGTAAGATCAAACCAAACAGGAACAGCATTTGTACACCCTCTTGGTGGGCTTATGTACAAATTTGGAACTGACATAGAAACGTCGCCAAAATTACTACGTATTTCCTTACCCTCCAGCAGTCGTCATTCTGAGCATAAAGTTCAAGGTCAAAGGTCAATGAGCTGTTGACCGTGAACCAGGCCGAGTCGATATTGAGTTCCGGTTTGACTGTTCCATTGAGTTTGTTGTATCTCTGAATCCACATCATTTCCGAAATCTGACCATCTCCGCCACCATTGCTCATCTGAGACAGTGATACTGTTTGAACAAAATAAATGCCAATCATTAGTTCATTTAGAATATTTTCATGATACTTATCCCATAGTTTTGTTTTTCGGTGTTCTAAGCTTGATAAACGTCATTCCATGTACTTTTGTCGCTCCCAATTTAATTAGAAACCATCGGCGGTATTGCGTGTCACAAATGTCGATTTGACCTGGGGTAACAATATACAGCTATATGTTTCATTCACAATTCAGAAAAATTTAATATTTCGATGATTTCTTTTAGTTTATTTTGGTTTATTGGTTTATGTTTTGGCATTTGGCAGCATGGGTAATTTGGTTTATTTTTTACTTAGTCCTTGGTGGCGTGAATGAACTCAATTATACTTGATTTCCGCCTAAGCGACATTGAGTATCTATAAAGGATAAGTTAATGCTCGTTCTTATATATTCACATCCCGTGTATGTCAAATATTTATGTATTTACGGACCTTAAAAACATCCTGAAAAATCGGAAACGGAAACGGTCCAATGAGAACAATACCGAGTACCTGATTTAATGTGGATTGGGCCTGGATAAGGCCGAGCTTCATATCCCTGTAGGCCTATATTGTTATTCCAGATCTGACAAAATCATACAATCAAACGTGGCTGATTGGTAGATTATGTGTGTCCAATCAGCGAGCTATTACCGAAACCTTGGTAATGCGATTCCTAATATTTCGATCAACTATGCCGCCAATACATTATATGATAAGTAACAAATGCTAAGGAAAACAAACTGTCCTGTGTACCATTTCTGTATCTATCCAAAGCATTTGATACCACCAATCGTTCAATTTTATTAGAAAAATCGTACCACTATTGCTTTCATGGCATATCAAACCTATG
>JARFOD010091016.1:0-17815 GCA_031763545.1 Mopalia muscosa | reverse complement strand
CCAGTATGAACTTTATTACATAATAAGTAGTGTTCTACATTATTTTCGTGCAGCGCGACAGTCGCGTCGCGTCTGGTCTGAATTGGGCTTAAGACCTGTGGTGAGCTTAGTATATGCAGACAAGTAATTACTCCTACCCTGTGATTGGTAAGTTAAGAGCGATATGTTTCGGTTTAAATTTCTGATGCGCGCATTTTGGCGCGCATTTTGACTTACGTGAGACAGTAACGTGAGAAAGAAAATTCCCGGTCTTATATGTGTTAATTATTATCTCATACGGTGGTAATAATTGCTCATTTGAATAAAAGATAAAACTAACATGTACTTTCAAATTGTAAAATAATTTGTATTTACAAAATAATTATTATTTATGAAAGTTACAAGTATTATACATAGAGATATGGATAAAAAGTATTAGTATCAAGTGCTCTAAAATGACAACATTTCATGGGTAAAATCATTTTTTTTTGCCAAGCAGCGGCTGGGGAGGGGGACCCCCGTCCCGGATAATCCCCCTGCTCGGGCACAAGTGCCCTCGGCTGAAGCCTTGCTTCAGGTTGTCCAACCTCGCACATTATTTACGACCCCAACTGAAATATCTTTGAGCAGCCACTGAATATCAAGGAATCGAAGTTAAGAATATCAATAGACAAACGACTTGTATCACGTGCAATGAGACATACGATAACATAGATAGGCCCTATAGTGCATGTTTGTTTCATAAAAAAAATACAGTTCTTACCAGCCATGTCACTTTCAGAGTAGCCTGCAAGAATACATAACACTAAATCATAAAAGTCCTAAAAGTTTACTTATCTGATGATTTCAAATGAAAATTTCGAAGTAAGACAAAGTAAAACAGTAAACATGTAAGCTGCATAATTCCAAAGCAAACTGAAGCACGAGCAGGCATGCATACAGGATGAGAATTACTCCATAGTATATAATATCTCACTTCTGAAAGTAAAATCCCAATAAATTTCTATTTTGATAAGCTATTTAAGTGCCGTTTAGTTTTTTGACATTTTTGTTATATTTATCTAAACTGACTGAGCTATATACTTCTGATACCAAACATATCACTTCATGGTGCTTTCTCAGATTACAATCCGCTGTGTGATATTACAGATTTATGATACGGCCAGCCTGTCAGCTTCAAAACATTCACAATGAAGAATTGGTCCTAATTCGTATTTCGTGTGTGGAATGTTAAGCACAATGACTTACCGAGAACGTCCAATCGTATCCTCTTTGAGAGGCTGATTTCTTGGCGTACTCCATCCGGGGTACGAGTTTCAAAGGTAAATATACACTCATAATGCCCAGCGTCACTTTCATCTACAACAAAGGAAATCATTGGCCAGTGTTTAAACTCAAATCATTACAAGTCAGGAAAGATTAATTTAAAGGTAAATACCCTGCAACCTTCCAGAAAAGATGAAAAGAGTTATCATACGTATAGGTGCCTTGAGTTCATCCCTAAATCCCCGGGTATTGATCGCCCTTCTGTGCGTCTTTGGTTCACTCTATAGCCATTGTTGGCCAGCTATAGAAATCCCTATCTGTCACTCAAAATTGATTCTTCTTTTCTGTATCTTATACAAACTCGTTTTGGAAGAGTTACCTTCGTAACTTGGATGGTGAATTCGTCCATAGCACGTATCCGCTGCGCTTCCAATCAGGGACAGTTATATGTCAATAAATACCAATCCCAGTTAACAACTGATATTTCGGTATTTATGCTGACGACATTTTAATTGTAGCAGACACAGTAGACGATCTAAATTATTACCGGAATGTTCTAGAAAATTATTGTAAACAATGGACATTATAGCTGTATATGTTAACAAATTAAAAGTCATGATTTTTCGTAATTAACATGTTTAAATCAAAGCACATGGTGTGTTTCGATATATGATAATGATCTTGAAATTGTTAACTTGTTCAATTATCTTAGTATTGTCTTGTAGCATCCTTTGCATAGGGCCAAACAACCCTTGGGATCAAGGAAAGAAATATTTGTTCTCAAGTTGCCAAGTTGAGTTTAAAAGAAGTTATATATAGCTTCACAGATTAGGCTGTGACACACTACTTTAATCTGCTTTCCTATTCTTAATAATGGTTGTGAAGCACAGAGATTTGTTCTTCAGCTTTGAAAATAGAAGGAGTACTTGTTAAATTGAGCAAAAACATACTGGGTGTAAAATTAGCTATACACACAATGACTTCATTTATGACGAAACTGATTGATTTTTGTTATCAACAAATCGCCTTTATGGACAAGAGTATTATTATATTTTGGATTAAGCTCATACACCCCTCTGATAGAAATTATATAAAAATCAATAAATTTATGTTACAAGATGATTTTTCACATAAAACTTCTGTTAGAAAGTCTTGGACTGGGATACGCTTGACTTCTTCAATCAGTTTGCAATTATAATGTTTTTCTATCTCTAGTTAAACAGAGATTATATGCGACTGTGTTCACAAAGATTGGAAGACTCCTAGGAAAGCAGCCAGTAGAGGTGGAGTTTACTTGACAATTTGTCGATTTGGTTTCCGATATTACTTAGACAGTATTTTGTTACGGCATTTTCGTATAGCATTAACAAGACTAAAAGTATGGTCCCATAGGTTAGCCATAGAAACCGGTAGATGGAACACACTGCTGTAAATTGATGTATGTGTGAGAAAATATTCGCGCTGTACAGAAGAAGAAGATGAGTACGATTTTATGGTTGTATACAGCCACTGTATGAAGAATTACCTTATTTATATTTTCCTGTCTAATTTGTAACAATGCCAAATCAGCACAAATTCATTATGTTAATGAATCAAGAAAACATATATGTTATACAAAATTAAGCATTCTTTGAAAGGAAGGCATTTGATTTGAGACAATTAAAATAATTAAATAGGAATTAATCAGCAATTGAGAGGCAACTTGGCATCGAATAAAAAGTTAAATAACTTACCTAAAGACGTGAGATGAAGAGCGAAGGAGTTATCATTTTGGCTTACTCTGGGTAACTGATGGACAGGTATACTGCCGTAATCTCGCCGCCATTCTATCCTCTTAAAATCTTCATGTTTTAAATTTTGTGCATTGCATCGAAGAGTAGCACTGTGTCCAGCTTGTTTTGTCACATCAGACCCAACCACTGTAATACAACAGTTAAACCATAAATATAAAGCAGAATGTGCAGCTTTCAAATTAAAGGTATACCAAAAGTATAGAATTGTGTGAGCCAACAATGAAGATCAAGCCAACGACCAAATCCCGTTCTTCGTGAAAATCTCTCTGGCGTTTAGAAGATGTCATAGAAATTATTTCACATTCTATAACATATGCCTACGGACTGGATTTTAAAGCAACCATACAAACAAATTCGAAGGCAGTAAAGATTGAAGTTGAAAATGAGCCAGAGAGTACAATATATGACTGGATCATGCAGTAAGGGGCGTAGCGCGCGCATGTGGGATCCTGGTCTTCAGAAAGATAAACAAAGACGCATGCCTCCGTAGATTCAAATCAACCTCGGCGACTGTTGAGTCAATGACCGAAGTAAAACCCAGGGCATGTGTTTTACTTCCGAATCTTTCCAGGGTGAACAAAGTACAAGTTGTTAAATTATTTTTCTTTCAGTATTTGATTTTAACGTAGAAGGAAAAGCTTTGCAATCCTAGACATGCCGGCTGATACCAACTGCAAACAATTTGTATTTGTGACGACATGATGTAATGCATTTGTATTATTGTGTGTACACTAAAAGGAAGGTGGCGAAAGATTAACGTTTTTCTCACATATCATATAGTCAAGAACTGTATCATCCGATTGGGTGAAACACCTGTTAGCAGTTGTATGTCTAAAATGGTGTGACTTAACTCTGATAATGAAAGCTTCTCTGAATTGGCACTTTTAGAAACCTTCAAATGCAAATCGGTCACTTGCAAAAAAGATCCGTTTTACATGTATACAACATGGGAGTCAACTAAGCCGAGATGCGTATTTCTGGCTTATATAAGTACCAGGAAGTATAAACTCCCAAAACACCTTAAAATAGATAATCAGTGAAAATTTCTTCTTTAATGTGATTAGGTTTTCCTGGAGTGACTAATCGAGCTCGTGATATAATTTGGCCCATCGATAAATAATTTACATGCGCTGCCTGAAAGACAACTATATCAAAATGGTAATCAACAATAGAAACCTGGTCACTGTATGCTCATGTCGAGCACGTGGTAGCCGATGGCGCTAGACTGTCAGAATTTGATCCAGACAATACAGTCCGCGGACAAATATCAGATCAGAGACAAATAGGAGGTTCTCAATATACAACAAAATTATACCAAATGATTTTTTCTGTCCATTCTTTCCGAGTCTCGGCTTTTGTGCAATGAGTTTCCATGTGATTCATTCATTGATTGCTGTTTTACGCCACATTCCGCGGTAATTCAGCTACGCTGTTGCGTGAACATAGTTTTTTCTCTCCAAGTTTCCTTATTTAAAGATAAATTTCAAACAGACTGCATCCTTGACTATCAATTTGAAAGGCAACATGAAACCATATCGTATGGTGCTGCTGGCAGAATTTCCATCTCCATTTATTCACGTTCAATAAATATTTAGCTGTGCGATGAGTCGAATCCCTCACATACACTTGTACACCATGTAATGAAAAGAGATGAAACGAAAAGAAATGTCAACTGATCAGCTCAACGGTTAACGCCATGCGCTTGTTGGTCACTAACGCATTATGATGTCTTGACCAACCATACGTGATGTAGCCAATCAAAGAAAAGCTGCACTTACCATTGAGGACTCTTACATCAATCTGTTCCTCCAGGTGTCTCTGATTGGCGTCATGACAGCTATATATACCTGAGTCACTAATCCCCACATTTTCCTTCCACAGATTGCTAATTGTGGAACGGGGGTGAAGATACTGTCTGGTCGTCATCATGAAGCCATTCAAATAAGCAATGTTCATTTTCACATTGTTTTTGAACCAGTTAAGTTGGGTTAATTCATCTGCTACACATGTCAAGTTCAGTGTGTTCTCTGATCGAAACCAGAGTGGACTTGTGTTTGGAACTACTCTCACTGCACCTGTAATAATGATAATAAACCAGTTCATTTTGATTGATTGATTGATTGACCGATTGATTGATTGAATCACTCTAAAATTGGCTAGTTAATGTTTAACAGTATTTTGGGATAACACTTTCTTGGTTTGAACAGATTCTAGTTCAGAAAATTTTGCAGGTTGAAACCTGTCCGGGAATCGAGCCCACGACCCTCAGAAATTATTCATAGTTAATGTTTTGTTTAGTTTCCTGGAAGTTGGTGTTTAAAGGTAAGCAATTGGCCGACAGCGTTGGTTCCTATATACTTTACTAAGGAAATGCCTTGGGAGGAGAGTTAATCAACAGCCTAGTTCTTCTACATTAACTCTCTTTATTTTCATCATGTAATTAATTTCCTCTCCAGCATAGTAATAAGCGTGTTTGTACTTTAATTCTTTCTTCAATGTTTACACCAACTTCATTACTCTTTATAGGCCGGCATACATAAAACTCATACACATTCAGGACACCATAGTCAAATTTACATAACACCAGTATGAGGCGTCGGACTTATTGGCGTAATCGAAACTCAGATATGGTCTAATTGAACACAAATTTTAATCGCCAGAAACTCCCCAATGACTCATATTGTGTGAACAATCAATAAATTCTTATATTACTCAAATGAAACCTCTATATACAACCCCCTGGCAGCGGCGATGTTTCAGAATATATCCTGTGTGTTTTCTCAGAAATTGATTGCAACACTCATGTGCTCATGTGAGTCTCATGTGTATGGAAACATATGGGGACCAAATAGATTAGGTCTATCGCAGACGAGCATAAACTCATTTTTAAGAAAACATATATAACGTATTTATTACATCGTCTATATTAACATCCATTCAATGTTCTACAAATGCCTTTACACATTAAATTAAGATATTTAGGTGCAAAAATGCGTTAGCATTCCAATAAAAACAAAATATTTTTTTATAAGTTTAAGAATGTTAATAACAAACCCACAGGCAGTATTGCAGCACGAGGTGTTATAATGAAGTCTCGATTTAAAGGAGACTTTTACACCTGACACTAAAGTTTTATTCTGGACGAATGCAAACACACATTCATTACATCGGTTCTTTTAAGCAACTTCTGTGATCTAGACCATTCGAGTTTTAATAGTAATACATATATTTATAACTAGCTCCTAAAATCAAATAACGTTACCCCTTTAAGCGGGGTCGATATGATGCGGCGTCTATGTTTTACGATCTTCTTGTCTTTGTTTGTTTACAGTGGTATCTCGGTTTGTAGTGATATCAAGTATGGTAGTGATATCTAGTATGGTAGTGATATCTAGTATGGTAATGATACCTAGTATGGTAGTCATATCTAGTATGGTAGTCATATCTAGTATGGTAGTCATATCTAGTATGATAGTCATATCTAATATGCTAGTGATATCTAGTATGAAAGTGATATCTAGTATGGTAACGATATCGAGTGTAGTAATGATATCTAGTGTGGTAGTGATATCTAGTATGGTAGTCATATCTAGTATGGTAGTGATATCTAGCATGTTAATGATATCTAGTATGGTAGTTATATCTAGTATGGTAGTGAAGTCTAGTATGGTAGTCATATCTAGTATGGTAGTGATATCTTGTGTGGTATGATATCTAGTGTGGTATGATATTTAGTGTGGTCTGATATCTGGTATGGTAATGCTATCTAGTATGGTAGTGATATCTAGTATGGTAGTTATATCAAGTATGATAGTGATATCTAGTGTGGTATGATATCTAGTGTGGTATGATATCTAGTATGGTAATGCTATCTAGTATGGTAGTAATATCTAGTATGGTAGTGATATCTAGCATGGTAGTGATATCTAGTGTGGTAGTGATATCTAGTGTGGTAATGATATCTAGTGTGGTAGTGATATCTAGTGTGGTAGTGATATCTAGTGTGGTAGTGATATCTATTATGGTAATGCTATCTAGTATTGTAGTGACATTACAAGGATGATTTGCTTAAACCAGCTAAATTGTCTTGAGTAAGTTAAACATCTGTACATTCTGCCTAAAACCGTTAACAAGCAAATATAGTCATTCATATTGCTAACTGTTTTCTGATGCCTTTTGTTACAAGCCTTTCTATAGGTCGAAACTTATGTAACGGGTATACAGAAAGTGTATGTATTCTGATCTTAAAAGGAACACAGTTTTATGGATATTAACTATTCTATTACTTTCCACTCCCGTTCACACACACGCAGTAAATATATGAGGTAATGACTCAAAAACTACAATACAAAAAGCTTCATTACTCTCAGCTTCTATTCCCGAGAAGATACACTCTATTCTATTTAATCAAATCTACCTCACCCGTTTTCGTACATCTGTCGTATATTGACATAAAAACGTATCAAATTAACAGACAGTTGGAGAAACTAGGAATTAAATGACAGTAGCAAAAGTCTCAAAGATAACCCGAATATCACGGAAAAACAACCAAACTCCAATTCAATCAAACCACCTGGAGAGAAACCCATCTCCTGTGTTTCAGTGAGGGGAGGAACAGAAGCTCTCAACAACAACATTAGGGACGAAAGAAAACTTAAACTTCAAGATGCAGTTCAAGCTAAAAGACTAAGATAATGACACTTTGTTCATTCAATTTATCATAACATATAGTTCACCAGGAAGAGTAACAAAAATTCAAACAAAACTGTTATTCATGTATTTCATAGCTGCATTTGATATGTCTTAACAAAAAATCCAAGTTTTTATCAATTTAACAATCTTTAACTATTTGTACATGTACAGAATGTAACCAAGAAATGTGATGTTGGGTCATATCATAAGTGACAAAGACACTTTTATTTCTGTCCAAACGCTGTTGGTTATTATAAATGTTTATTCTTGCATAATTATATTTTCGTTTGTAATATTTTGATATTGGCTTCTGGGTTTGCTAAAATATAGCTTGTGTGTATCATGAATTCAGTAATACCTATATGTTGTACTGCATTGAATGTGAATGCCAAATTGTCTGGTCTAGATTAAAGCACTGTCTCTGATAAAACAAATGCACCAATTCCTTTTTGCTTTGCGCTTATAGAGTCCATGAAGTTCTGTCGTTTGTATTATCTATCTGAGCTTTGTTGGAAGGACTTTTGCATAGTTAATCCCCTACAAGTGTCCATAACGTCTTGGAAGCGGAGTTTGAGGTAGTTTTCTAGAATTAGTGCTGTATACTATGCTGACTATTGATTTGAGAAGATAGAGAGTGTACAGATTGGGGTGAACCCTGGGAGAAACTCTCATCCCAGCAGCCAGCTCAGCCTTTGTTCCACTAATCGCTAAGAATTATAAAACAGAATTAATCTAATCAAGGATAGAAGTAGGACGCACAACTGACCACGATTGGAGCGCAGTTAATCATATAGTGATTTAGACAAGCGCAGAATAATTGAAAGCACTAATACATTATCTGTATTCGCTGGTGTTGCTGAATATAGCCACCAGAATCCTCACAGTTTTTGAAACGATTAATACCTCGCACTTCGCTATACTTCATTAATCTCCCATTTACATCAGATTAATTTGATTAGTTTTACTTTATCTGCAACTTGTTAGTAAATTAGGACTATTTGACTTTCGATGACCAGGCAACTTTTATATAAGATAATTCCCAAGCCGTCATACTCGCTATATAGTTTAATGCGATGCAGGGATTCTATGTTGAGGTTTCCTTGTATTATGACTAATATATTAGTTGTGTTGATTCCATCGTGGGCGATATTTTGCGTATGGCCCACTATACGTAAATATATAAGCGAAGTTTTCGTGTAATTTTGTACGATTCAATTAATTTCTGTCTACCACCTGCACCAGTATTCATACGGCAAGGTATGGCATGGGGTAATTAACCTCATTACCGAACGTTTCCTCAGAGAGCACATATACTGTTCATCTAATCGTTAACAATTATAATAAATATCCTCCTGATTACTAATAGGTTCCGCTGAGACTTGTGACCGCTTTTGTCGTAAAGTTAACTATATTGAGATTTCAAAGCTGAATCAGTGAGAGCGATAATGTAACATCTTTATATCCGACCAATTTAATAATTTAATAAGTTTACATGATAGACAGATTACCACCCTCCCGTAAATCGACGACTTCACCAATAGAAAACTGCTCGTTATTGTTAACTCCATAGCTCGAAAACCCGGTATTGATTTTGACGATGTCTTGTAATATTTTGTACCCTTGTTGGTAACGCTAGTCCTTCCCAATGACTTTGAGGCGTGGAGGTCGTAACGAATGGAAATCTATGCTTTTGTTGTAGCTCAATTTGCCATTAGCTCTGAATGTAGCCCATCCTTTCACTGTTGATTTTATAGGAGGAAAGGGATATGGAATTAGGACCTCGAGTTTGTGATAGTTTTGTGGAATTGGTTCTGACAGCACATCTATTTATACATCACACTAGCACAGAAATGTCGATTAATTTAAATAGATGAATCATCTAGAGATAAGTTTCCAGAGGCACGTTTCTCAATAGATCTTTATGTCGAGAGAGTATGGGTAATTGTATATGCATATAAACACCGTTATTGACAGTATTTAAGTCCAGGGACCGGATACATCCAAATGTTGACATATGTTTTGGCTGAAATTTCGCCTACAATATTGCAATGAAGCATTTCGAGCATCAGTACAAATAAGTAGATTGAGCCATATACATTGTCTTAGTTTTAGCTAAATGACCAATCAAATGAAAACATTTGCAACTAAATGAATGTAAATACAGATTGGATACAGTAATGGGAAATAGGTATTCCCATAGTTTTGACGAAACTGTACACAATAAAAACTATTGACTTTTACATACAGGGCCTAAGCATTGAGGAACTACTTTGTACAAACTATCTCATCCCAGCCACGAAGTCAGGATTTGTTCCCCTAATCTCTGAGGATTACAAAATGTCATTAATCCAATCAAGCATATAATTAAAACGAACAACCTGATCTTTATTGAAGAGAAGCTAATCGCATATTGATTTTTCAAAGTGCAAAATAATTGAAACTGTTAGCTCTGTAGGTCATTGTTTTCAAGAGATGTCGACAGGATTACCCCTCTTCCCTGTTCATGAAAGCTGACCGATAGTAAAGTTGGCCGGCACAACTTAGTATCGCTTCGTAAATATTGCAAACAGATTTAAAGTGGAATCTAGAACTGCTTCTCAAAGTACACATGCCCCAATATTTCAGTTTAGGGTAGTTGATCATGTTCAGAGCGAGTGTTTCACTCATTTCAAACAGATCCCATTGTCCCCCCTCAGCTGACAGTGTGGATGGTACTTCACAACATACAGCCATTAGCTAGAAGTTGTATAGATAAAGACTGATCCTCGGAGTCAAACCTAACTCGGACAGAGATCATTGCCTCTACTTATAGACACGACATAAGAAATCAGCTTATGAAAAGTCCGAGAATGTAAAGCGTAAAATAAAAAAAAACTGACACTGTCCATTATGTTAAAAAACGTGAATTATTAGTTATAAACGCTATAAACTACCCTTAAACCTAACACTAAACCTAAAACTAATTTAACCCTAACAATAACCCTAAACATGACATTTAAATTGACGTCATATCTAAATGACGAATGTATCCAATTTAAATTCAGGTAATATACTTCTTTTTTATGGCAGAGAAATATTTCTTGCGTCCATTGGGGTTCACACTCGGGTATCCGGCTAAACGGGTCAGCACTAACAAAGTGAGCGGCATATAGGCTTACGACAGAAGTCATAGAACAACCTCGAATCTTTCTCCCGAGAAGCACTGGCATAGGTTCACTGAATTAGCGCCTTTTTATCCAGTATTTGTATTTTTCTGAGAACATAACATAACAACTTGAATGGCAAGTTAACGAACTACATCAATAAAGAAACAGAATACATAGCCGTACTTTGTAAAAACAAGATTACGGCAATCATTTTTTTTTTTGGTCAAATCCCAGCATTTGTCCAGCTTCTTTCAATACCCACCAGGTTAAGACATAAAACCGAGTAAAACGCTATACGCATTAAGAGGGTTACATATTCTATATCTCTGTGCTAATTGTGGCAGCTTATATTCACTACTACTCCAACTTCATGGTACCATAAAGCACTAGCGTATGTATTTCGTGTGTCAGCTTTGGCACCAAGGCGTATTCAGGGTATTTCCAATCGATTCAGCGAGAAATCAACACTTGCCAGTACCAAAATGGTTGTATCAATTGCGTGCTAATTAGATGGACATCTAGTAACCCAAAGTGGGCATATCAATACTAGAGTGGGTAGTACAAGCGGGCTTTCTAGAATTGCCAAAAACATGGTCATGCCACAAACCCACACATGGGACTTTCCGAAGTTTCTGCAAACAGTTCTAATCCCAAAATAACGGATTTGTAGCCGCGACCCTTTTTACTCAGGCATGACTCTCTCTCCACTAATGATTTCATTCTGAGCCGGTTTGTGCACCATGTATATTTTGGATTCCGACAAGGAAGGTCTGTTGTGGAAATTGTTAAATAGAATTGTTAAACAGCACAATCGCCCAATCTTTAGCTATACATGCACACTGAACAACTGATGCCAAGTAATCATTGAGTCTGATGATCGAGTCCTTGTCATTATACAATAAACATCATATCATTCTATCTTGTATCGATACTTTTACTCTAACGTAATGACGGCCTGTTGAATTCAGCATCCATGCGGTTTGTATATAGCTATACAGCTGATATCATTGCCAAGGAAATTTTTGTTTATTAATGAAAGTAGACAAATTAATTGACTGAGTGATACGGTAAGATAATGTGCAAATTTGTTCGTTGTTTATCTCTACCTTACAGCCTACGGTTTTATTCTCTACCACCTCTTTTTTCTCTGTTAAATTTGGAATAATTTGGTGACGAATCTAACCAAGTCCTCTCTTTCGGGGAAACAGTTCAACGACAACAATAACAATGTATCCATATACAGGCGAGTGCTTTACAAAGCCCTCCCATTTCAGGCTGAAGAGAAACATGAGTGCTGTGCAGATTGCGTGGTTGAATTGATCAGATCGATCAATTTAACAAGCAATTCAACAGTACCATTCGGTCAATTAACAAATGTTCATTTTACGTTTTAAAATTCACAAACAATCGTCGGTTAAGCCTATTAAACCATCAAGACAGCCATCAGCTAGGGAAATCGCTTACTTCTATGCAAATGCGTGATTTGGTTTTAGACGTTACCCAATGTAGTCCTGTGAACAATGCATCGATGGCTCGTCGAATTTGCCCTCAATCCACGTGCGCAATCAATTATATGCACTTCGTCGGAACGCGGAATAAGACACTAAAATTTTAACTAGGTAATAAATAATAAATGTGATAGCGGTATTGGTTAGGGAGACTGCTTACATAGATATGGATCCAAACTGTGGCGAGAGGGCCGATCCTGTACTCATCAGGCCGGCAGCTATTTGCCCATAGACAATCATAACACTCCAAAAGGATGAGTACGCTAATTAGGAGTGAGGCAACACAAATAATTATCATTACAGTTATTGACAACGCCATAATATACCTGCATTGTTTCATAATTACGACACAAGCGTAGCCGAGTCGGCCAAAAACCTCCCAAATTTGTTATTAGTTTACGGTTATTTTAGTTATATAGTGGTTGAAGTCCAATAATAACAACAACAAAAAAATCGCTTCAAACATTCAAAGGAGAGCGAAAATTTTACAGAAACTGCGATGAAGTTTCCACCCTTTTGACTGCTTTCAACACAATATATTTCACATAATATACTGTTAATTAGGGTCTGATATACCCATTAAAGAAACCTGTAAGAAATTCGACAAGCAGGAAGTTGTGGGTTGACAGATTGGTGTTAAACGGCGTGAGGTTCACTTATATGACAGCGCTCTACTGCAACAGCAAAAGGGGATAACCTTCTCCTGAGCGGTTTAGAGAGCTTTCCGGCCCTGCCGCTCTGGGAGCTACGGGCCAAAAAGAAGTTAATATGTTTTTACGTTTCGTCCTGTCAATTGTCTCTGTTTGTTTCCAATGACGCCGATGATGGTTTCTTTCATACTATGGCATGCCAGACATACCGTCATATAATAAGTGTTTTTTAAACACAAATAAAACAAATCATAAAAAAGTCCCTCTTGACCAAACAGAAACTATTGTTTAGAGTGTCACCAAAACGCTACTCTCATTCATCATCGGATATACAAAAATGTGTTGTTTATATCGTCTGAAAAGATCATGCCCGTTTTGTGTGGGTTATCAGAACATGGCTTTTTTTAAAACGTTCAAATGACCGTTTAGTGTTGTTTCTAGCTCATTAAAGGGGACAAAGCCGATTGGATGCATCATACCAACAAGAATTAGGCTTCAGGAACGCTTTCAAAAACGTTTTCAGAGTAATTAGAAAATTAACTGATTGTATGGTTCAATCCTTTCCCAGAAAAACATCAGAGAAACTGATTCAGGCCGATCGGATGCTCTCCAGGGTGTGGACTTTTGTCCGCATCCACAGAGTGGTGTGTACACAGAGTAGTCAGGTGGGTCCAAGGATAGATACCTTTTCTATGGATTCAAAGATATATTGTGTGCACTGTATTGTTGATCCGTTGGTATCCTATGTGATCTGTTTTGTTGATCTTAAGGTCTCTAGTGTGTTTGTAGTGGACATAATGATCTCTGCTGTTTAATAGTATTGCGTATCCGAGTATCTCTGGTGTATATCCAATAAAACTGTGTTTTGCTTTATCGTATTAATAAGCTAATTTCATTATGAGATAACCGAAAGTGTATGATGATGTCTCTCGATAAACAACCAGCGGCTAGATCCATGCAAACAATCAAAACCTTATAAACATTCGGATTCGGAAGTGAAACCAAAATTCGACTGGGCATGTCATTCAAGCAAAAGTACCGATAGAGCAGATTTGCCTGATAAATTTTCTAAACCTACTCACTTTCTATAATGTAGGCCACAGCTTTTATGAGATTTTTTTAGGTGAATTACATACCCATTTTCAGTTCAAGATTGATAACAAACGCCTGGATAAAAATTCAATTTGAAAGAATTTTGACTAATTGTAGCAATTATCTTGTGCAAAGGAAGTATGTGTTATATAGTTAACAGGCCTTACGTTACCGGTCATATCGTTATCGTATGGTAATTACAGAAGATAATACAGTTAGAAACAGAAAAAGAATGGCGGGCCTTGGATTTACTGTTATACAATGTTCTCAAAAATTAGTATACACACATTCTATAGAGGAACGTCGATGTAAGCCTTTGCTTAACCGATACGGAATATGATTTTTTAATATTTTCGTTCTTAATTACTTCAGGTAGAGCTATTGGACGCAATAAGATATAATTGCTTGGTTTAATATAGGTCCCAGGTTTAATGGATGTATTCCGTAATGCAAACCATTAAACTTTTATGACATAGATGACCATTTAGTCATAACTTCAAAAAGCTTTCTCATATATGTCGAACAACTTTTTAAAGGAAGAAATTAAATTAGAACTGGTTACAATAAATATTAGATTTACAGGTTTATTCGACATTTTAATACTGACTGTCTAGACATTAATGTGTTAAAGGAGTGTCCCACACGCAATGCTGGGAGAACCCTTAATAAGACCATCATCGGAAGATCATCTGTGTTTGCATGCAGACTGTTCTCAGATTCAATACAACAGCCTAATACATAGACAAAGGAGCAGCCAGGAGATCTATAATGACGCAGCCTTAAGCCTTGTTTCCACTTGTATTAAGTCATCGCCAACTCACCATAAAACAACCATGAATCACCGAATCGCCTTGGTTTACAGTAGAGACAATAGAAAGTATCAAGAAAGCGCTGTTAAATTAAATCTAGATAGATAAATTATTATAATGTCAAACTGATCCCTGATTTAGCTGAATTTAGAAAACAGATATTGCAAATAATAACAGTAAACAAACCCCCTATTTGGTATTTCCATGGTGAGAGGGTACCAAATATTATCCTCTGTCGTTTAAGGAATGGTTGTAGCAATCTGAATGATGATCTTTTCAATAATTACCTCACTGATTTCCGAGGGTGTGCATGTGGATATCATTCTGAATCAGCCGATCACTTCTTATTTAACTGTAAAAAATACAGTAATGCTAGGCAAATTCTTTTTAATGATATTCGCCAGTGTGGATACACTGGTGATATCTCCACGACTGTTCTGCTATATGGTTCATCCGAAATCCCTAATGATCAGAATTCAAATATGGTGAAAGCAATCTGTAAATTTATAATTTCTACCAAAAGATTTGTTTGATTTGCACTTGCATGTTTCATGTATCTGACCAGACCGGATGCAAGGCGAACACGCTCGACCACCATCGTTCAGTCGTTTTATTTTACATTATGGTACATACATTATCTTTATGTTGTTTCAAAAATAGAGGGTTAAAATGATATATATATATTACTTGTCATCCATATGTATTTCCCTGATTACATACACGATATAAGCCAAGGGCTTAATGTGTACAGCTATTAAACAATAAACAATTTATATAAAAAAAAAATCCAGTCGTTGCTCTATTTCTTGAGTCTCATTTTGTAATGGTCAAGTATCATTTAGATATTTACCTCAGACGGGATGTAGGCCCGAGCAAGGCATGGAGGTAACACGGCGACGGTTTTAATCAAATGTTGGTCTGAAGAAGCTTGAAAAGAACTATCAAAACAAATATACATGACTGTTGTGTGATAGAGCGTCGCAGACAGGCTGGTTCCCACGATTTTGCTTGTATGCTGCCAATAGAATTCCACCATTTGAGGCTTGGCCAGAACACAAAAACACCATGAAATATCGCGCGGTATCCCCGAATCTGGCGTAAGACCACTATTATTGACTTCCATTTTGTCATCGTCGAATATAGTTCTTAGTAAAAAACTAAAAATGGTGTGTAGTCTTGTTTATTTATTCTGGCCCTGGGAATTTGTTCTTTATGGAGTATTTGGTATGGATGTGACGTAATTGAGTGGAGGTTTCTGGTCACGACTCCAAAAGGACCGATTATAGTATGTGGCAGGGGTGTTCGCTCAACGAAAGTTTGTGAGGGAGCTGTGGGGCCAAACGTTAACATTACGGGTAATGGCAAATTAATGGTGGTACTGTGCCAGATACCATGTGCCCGGATGATGCTCAGCCGTATTGTTAGTGGCCTTGAACATAAGGTTGCACAATTTTAGCATTTTGACTCAACTTGTGACATACCACAAGTCGGCCCCGTTTTGACATCAGACGAAGGCATGCAACGTCCCCTTTTAACATAACGGTTCTTCTCTTGGAATAACTTACTACTGATCTTTCTAAATTAAATACACGATATTACACAGTGAATTCCTAAGACCATTATTATTGTTTGAGCTAATTGTGCAAGAGATGAACCACGAACGCGAAGCGTCGATTGGTTTATCTTGTCAACTATTCACGAGTGGAATATTCTGGCATTCAGACTGCTCTGTGTCATATTCTCTTTATTATTTATATCAAAAATAAATTCGTATATCGGAACTGATTTATTAAATTATCTACGGCAATTTCAAACCTGGCGAGTTCGGAATACAATTACGATTTTCTTAATGTGGCTTGGAATACAGGGACGTTCCTCGAAACTTGACGACAAATGTCGTTGTTTTTGTGTAACGTGGTGAAATGACGCATGTTCATATGTAACGTCGTAATTGAAACGAAGGGCTTTGATGTAAAACAATTCGAAGAGATTAGCGAAAAGTGTTACTTAACGGCAGTGAAATATCACTTTTATGAGGGCAGGCAATCGTGGTACTCCACTGACAATACTCCCGCCAAAAAGTCACTTATTACTGATAAACCTTGTTAAGACTCCTGATCCAATCGAAAATGAGTTACCAGATTTGTTTCCCGATGGCGTAGTAGTAATAGGGGCTTTGCCTGAGAAAGTTAGTGGTAGTCCAAAATGTTGCTGTTTGTAACAAGAATGATGTAGACTTGAATGATAGTCTTTTAACTTAGACTCCATATCTATTCCAATTTCGCTAAACTAGGATAATCCTATTTCCAGTTCGCATCATATAACATGAAGTCTAGGATATTTCATTTATTTTCATAAGACAAGGTAATGAGATGCCAGAAAATCGGACATACTTGTGAGAAAATACAGAACACCTGATGGATATTTAATTGGTTGGGTAAATCTAAAATTGCTTATACTAAGCCTTGTAGTATGGAAGTACTATCGGTACGCTTAGCGCCTGAAACATCATTAGCTGGTCACTTAGGTATTAATAAAACTGACCATAAATACTTAATCATTTTATTGGCCTGATATTAGGGCAAATGAAGCAGAATTTTGTAGGTCTTATCATGACATGCCAGGAATATTACGGCTAATCTGCAGGTTAAGACTGATGATTCTAAAGTCAGAGCTATTTACAGTTTTCCACAACCTAGGCCTACATGTAAGAGAGAGTTGAAAAGGTTTCTCGTTATAACTTGATGTCTGTGAAGTTAGTCTGCGATTGGCAGTTAGCAGTTAGCTATTCGCAGTTAGCTATTCTTATTTACCAACAAATTAACAACTCAAATAAGGCAGTCAAAACAGATACAGAATTGCAACATTAAACATATTAGG
>JARFOD010091005.1:5081-17821 GCA_031763545.1 Mopalia muscosa | reverse complement strand
GGAAAACGTTCTCTGTACAACAAACATTCCATCTGTGTCAATTTGTCCACAAAAGCTCGAACGGAGAGTGTCCACCATACCTCCGTAGTAAATATTGGAGAATAAGCGACACCCGCCGGTACATCACCAGATCAGCCAATTCGGGGCATTTAAATATCACCCTTAAACATTTTGATGTTGGTAAACGTACACTGCAATACCGAGGAGCATTGGCTTACAATCAACTACATGGCAATGTTATTCTCTCATCGTGTGATAAATTCAAAAATATTTATTTTAAATTTTTTATAAATGAGTCATTTCTTAGTAATGAGCTATTAATCTTTTTACCTCTTTTGTGATATATAAAAACATGAATTATATAGACTTTAAAACAAACAAAAAAAATGAGCATTATTTATTTTATATATGTATTACATTGTGCAATATTGTAAGATATTTGTATTGTGTACTGACTTAAAATTGTATTTATGTATGTATGTATGTATGTATGTATGTATGTATGTATGTATGTATGTATGTATGTATGTGTGTATGTATGTGTGCATGTATGTATGTATGTATGTATGTATGTATGAAACAGAGTCCGGTGGGAGAACAGTGGCAACACAGGACAGGTTACCCTGTATAAAGAAGATTTAATAAATAAATAAATAAATACGATAATTTTCATACTCACTGCAAATCTTATCGCTTCCAAGATGACATTATATTACAACAAAGCTACATAATTGCTCATTGTTTGAGTGACCATTACCAGCATATAGAGATCTCGAACTTTTACTACTGCCAATAGGAACAAGTACCTTTTCCCCCTGGATTAAACAGAATTAAAAGCAATATTATAATAATACCAGAATAAACCGTGGTAAAAGTATAGAATAAAACGTTTAATTAATTCGTTTAGCGATCATCGCCATACTAAAGTTTTTCACGGCAAAACAGGCCTACTCAGATGTGTATCAGGTATAGTATTTGTCGGACTTTTTCAAGCCAGCTCCACATCATATGATGAGTTTGCTCATTTCAACATAATTGAGGTAGCCGTCTCGGTAGGCGTATAGATAGCTGGAAGCCATGAGTCAGTTTTATTTTCGTTTGCGTCGGTCCAAACTTAATGCGTCTTTCCATATGACATTTGTTGTCTACATCTCTTAAAATGTGGGAAGAAATTGTCATGGATTCCACAAATTTCATGGAACGAGTGTGTTATAAAATCAAATTTGTATTCTCGATGGAATTTACCATTCTGACTCTTTATTAGCGAATGGATCCAAACTGGAATGTCTGTGTAATAGTAGTCATTTCCTGGTGACGTTCGGCTAATTTTCTGAAGATGGAGTCTTGGAGAACTTAAACGTTGAGTGCAATGACCGTGAATAACATCTGTATCTGTTTGCCATTACGAATGTGACCCAAGGCTTAATGTTATGTTGATACTACCTAGGAAGAGTAAATGCATGATTAATAGATTATCCATAATAGAGGTCTTAGCAATAAGAACGAAGGTTGTTTGCATGGTTCTCGTGAATCTAACAGAAGCCACACCGGCTTGCTATAATCGACCATCCTTCACGACGACTAAAAAGCCACTTAGTAGTAAATTGATCACACCCATTCCATAATAATATTTCTTAAATTGATAAGTAAAAGTAAATCCTGAACCGATGATCACTGTGTAACTTGCATTTCTCTGTCCAAAGAGTAAAATGACTTGTCATTCGTATCAGTGCAACCACACATATATGGTTATAATGCCTGAATGCATAACAACACACTGACGTATTGAGAATAGACAGATTTGTTCAGGATTATTTCATTTCCAATAGCAAACTCACGTTACAAAAAGCTTGTTACACTAATTGAATTTTATTTCAGCGTACAGGTAAAAAAATTAAAAAAAGTCAGGTTTGTTATAAAAGAAATAATGTGCTTGAATTTGTTTTATATTATTTAATATTTTATGCACAACAGGTGTAAATGTAACTTTGCATCAGAACGTGGTTACGTCGCACTCTGTAGCTGCAAATGATTATTTGTCAGACCATTCGGTAAACCTGATGGAAGAAAAGTTGTTTTTGTATAGGTTTAAACATGAATGAAGTCATTAATCAATTGCCTAACGTGTAGTCTTGAAAAAATGTAGCTTCGACTACATGTAGGTTTAAATCCTCCTGAAAAAAGTCAGAGTAACAGCGGAAACACCGCTTAGGTCATTTATACGGGCTCACATTACACGAGAACCCATATAAATGCAGATATATTTACAGCATGGACTATATTCATAAACACGTGGGTCATTACTGACCCAAGTAACTATTACACAACCAATCTGTTTATGCCACTTATATTTCTATAAGAAAATCAGGCAGGTTATTCTGTTCCAACAGCGGGGACAAACCACTAATTGGTAAATCCATCTTAAAGCGTAACACATTACACAGAACATCAACAACAAAAAAAGAAGCAGAGAAAGAAGTTCCGTAAAGTTTTCCATTTGGTGAGATGTAGTTGGATCCATTGATAGATTCCATTGCCAACTCAGCGGGAATCCTCCGTCACATCACGGTTGTAATTAATTAAAACAGCTCTTAAAGAAGTCAACGAAATCCTCTCTTGAGTTTCATGCAATTTTATCATTGCTATTTTCTACCATTCAATTCTAAACTCTTTCGAAATATTTATCACATACTGAATTTATTGCTTCCTATATTTCGCATTTTGGTATTTGGTATTTGATTCCAACACGGAAAGCTACAAATATCATTTATAACGATTTGATATCAATTTAGTTCTTCATATTCCGCACATTTCTTCCAATTATTGAGCAGTGGACGAATTCTAAACGTGACATGGTTGGTATTATCCAAACCATATCAAATATAGAAAGACACAGATTCAATGTTCTTTCTTCCTGACCTGTACTAACTTTGGCACTCACCTAAGACATATATGATTTACTCTTGCTACATTTGTGATCTGAACGCTAATATGAATGAAAACGTACAAATGGTATTCCACCAGCTATATACTCCATATCAGTGAAAATCAAGTCCTGTCAGTCTTGTCGTCAAACGTCCACTTTCAATTGTTTTATTTGATGAACCAATTTGTTAATATCAAATAGGTGTCCGTCTTTTGACAGTAATGGCACAGCTAGTATATGTCTGGGAGTCCCAGACATCCCGTGTTTACCAACACGCCAGACCAGTGAATTAAGCATTTGTCCGTCGTCACGCCAAGGCTAATCTTTAAAGGTCATAGTACAGTCCAGTGATTGTACCGTAATGGTCAATACGTTTGAATGAGAATTGATACCCATAACTAATCTGGTACATGCGTCCTTGTCAAAATACGTATGCAAAGTGATCTAGTTGTCGAGATCAGATATATCTAAAGTTTACCTGAGAGTGTCTTATCTTTGACAAACATACTTTGGCGAAAATAGCCAGACTGAAAAGTCGCAATACCATTCCTCTATCAGAAAGTCTATAACCTGTCCCTTTACTGACATTTATTGATTGAAGTGTACATTTGGAGTTGAAATTATCTCTACTTAAACCCTGTTGAGATTATGTTTACAGGGTACTTTCAAGATAAGATGACCAAAGTGAAACCTAAACAACACATTGATTTAATGTGGACAGTGCAAATCTTCAGTCTGGATTCATACCCCAATAATCAATCAGTAGATCTCGACTAGACTCGGTCACAAGTGTATATGGATGACTATAATCAGGGATTAGTTTGATATTTATGATTTGGATATCCACAATACGTTGACGTCCTTTCATTCGATTTAAATTTCTAATTGTTTTGCTCACTGTTAAAACAAAATTGAAGAACGAATTTAGCGATTTACTCATTTTAAACTGCATGGCTGTGAAGTCAACATATTTAGCAATCATTTTTCTATCCCCAATAATATGTTCTCCTGTAAATATTCATCAGAGTTTGCGAACAAGTGACTTGTTGAATCGTCCTAATGAGTACTAATAAATGAATAATAATAATTTTGATACAAATACTTAAATTAGAAATAGAAAGAGTGACTGTTTTCTAATGCGAAGTTGTAGTCTACTGCATACAATGTTATGATAAATTACTTTGCTGTACACTACAAAAAGACTATATAGACAGGTGATCTCTGGTTGAAATAGTTAATCAGTATCAGTTTTATAATCATTGACACTGTTAGTGAAGTACCAGCCTCCGAGGTTCCAATCCCCGGGCGTATCTGTGATATATGAGAGAGTCGTAAGATTTACTTCTTTCATGGTCAGCTAGAAAAGGTTTCTATGTAATATCGTCCCCGTTGTCAGCCTTATTTTAGTAAGGCATAGCAAAAAAGTGGACAGTTCGTTTTTATGAAGGTAAACTCGTCTTGAATACGATGATAAACGGCAGCCAAATAAATAAATGTAATTGTTAGGTGAAACAAGAACCGACGCTGTTTCAACAGCACGCCTAACTGTATCCCGAAACTACACTGGTTCATTTTAAGAGCCAGCTACGCCATGGTGACGCCTTCAAAAGTACATCAACATTGACGAATTAATTGCCTTCCAGTTCTGTTTACAAATACCACAACCAAACCCATTCCGTTAAATACAGGGCTGCGTTAAATAAATCCGCCCTATGAAATAACCAACTGCACTCGTATTGTCTGGTATCGTGTATACAGTCCTTTGTTAGGCACCTCGGGTCCCAGTGTAATTGTGTAGAACTGTTAAAACAAATCGAGATATAACAATGCATTATACAGTATAAATAGTAACTGGCAATAACTAAGAACTGATGCAGGCCTAATGACACACACAAATTCATTTTCTGGACTTAACTGGCTCAAGTTTACTACATCCATTGGCGACCTGTGTCCCCTCCAAATTGCTACACCTTTACAAACGTCGGATCCCGCTATTCCGTTAACTGGCTTTCTCGGCTCCAGTAAATAATTACATTTGTTTAATTTAATTTGTTTAATTAGTTAACAATTCCAATCGGCTTTCAGAGCAGATGCTATAGAGATTTGATGAATATCAGTCTTGTCACCATTCCATAGCTTAAAATACCTTAACTAACTAACTCACTAAACAAATTAGCAAATCACGTAGCTGGTATCCTGTACCTGCATAGTGTTTATTGACTGTGTGAAGTGGACAATTCGTCGACATATAAGTGAAATACCCTTGAGTACGACGTGAACCCTCGCTCAAACAAACAACCGAATGTAAAATAAACCTATCTGGTATCAAAACATGTCTCTAATGTCACTCATTTTTAATTATAACGATGCTGGCAACTTTATTATGAAGTTTTGTTTGTGATGTTCTGTATTTGTGTCCCTTGAGTACGACGTTAAACGCCAATCAAACAAACAAACATATGCTCTACAGCCAGTCCTAGGAACTGAACGGAAACTAAAAACTGAAAACAAAAATTATTTTGCAACATATTTATAGTGCATTGCGTGCAAACCAAATTGTCCGATTCTACACACCTTGAATACATTCATAATTAAAGCTTTCCGCACGTGATATCTAAGTGTCGCCTATAAACGAACATCATAAAATCTAAATAAAAAGTTAAGTAGTTCTTTTGAAGATTGATCACCGCAGTTAACTTGAATGAACTGCGTGTACTCAGTAAAAGTAAGCCAAACAGGCAATATATCCAAAGGTATGTCTTATAGAACTGGCTTAAAGGTTCCCAGTGTGTCTGCATGGCGCCCGCCGTCGAATAAAGTTGATTTACTTTACATCGAATGAATACTCTTGACTCGTATACGTTTCAACAATGAGTTTATTCTTACATAGACCCAATATCCCAGGCTCCATCATAGGCTATAAACCATCAATAGGAAATTGAAATATTTGTACAATCTCCTGTATAATTATTATATCTAATCCATAAGTAAATAATGTAATTGTATCGGTTACTATATATATTACTGGCAGAGGCTATCTGTTTCAAATGTGATATTCTGCAGTTGTATCAGTCAGCCATTTACACAAAACGTGAACACACGAATAATTTATCAAACAAAAAATTTTAAACCACATCGGATTCCAAAAAATAAAAAGTCCCATTCTTACCGTGAGAAATACTGCTAGATTAGTTTTTTCAGTCGGCTTAAATCTGTGTATAAAACACACAGGATCCTGGGACTATTGATGAGTGAGACGTGATGCAATGAAATTAAGATCACTACTGATCCGAAAACGTAACCACCTTTTTATTTAGCTACTTGTAATCCGATGTCAATCAGTCATTTAGATAAGGCCAGTTAATTTAAAAACCACAATAGAGCCATCTTGTATTTAATACATCGTATTAGCTTACATCAGGACAAAATATAACGAGTCGACATTTTCGGTAAATGTTTTCCGTTGTTGAAATGGATTTGGCTCTATTCATACTTTGGATTAAGTTCAGCTGACTGTTTATAGGGATTTTTTGTTGGAGTTCTGATGAACTACAAGTCCAAGAAGCATAGCTCAAAGAAATTGGTCCCCCATTTTTTCTTCGATCTCCTTCACTGTAAAGCCGAGTGAGATCAAAAATTCAATACCAGAATCAAACATTGGTGCGGTAGAATATAGGCCTACAGCAACAATTAAACGTTTACAGCAAAGGAACTGCAGATCCGTTTTTAGTATTGTCTCTTTATGTATTGTCGAACTGGAAACACTTATGTTTAATAAATGTATGTATGTGTTATCTTATACTACCATATGTATATATTCTAGTTAATCCGCAACAATGATGTTTTCCGAGGGAATAAAGCGTTGATTCTCTTTGTATCTGCATTTGGATGTAATATAATCAGTCCGTTCGTCACTGAATGGTTACCGAGTATATGCCAAGAGAATTTTATATGAATTGGAGCAAATATAGCTCTTTCCTAATTTACATATTGCAAACCTGATTGGTCAGCGCTTTCCTAATTTACATACTGCAAACTGATTGGTCTTTGTTTTTTATAGCATATTTCTGGAACCGTCTGCATACACTCGCGGAAGAATGTTATTAGTACTTGATCTCTTTTTGTGTTGTCCATTGTAAAGATTATGTTGTTGTCCTTGTAAAGTTTAATTGGAAACTTCCAAATTGTATATAAGTGAATTCTTTTCCATTTATAACGGACAAAAATGACGGTAGCTCGAACTTGTTTTGCACGGAGAATGACTCCAATCTGTTATGTTACGCCCGCTATTTTATAAACCGTAACAAAACAATGTTTTACACAGAAAATAAATGCTAATTTATCCAGGGCAAAAGAAATAGTGACAGAAATTAATTTGTGGTTGGAAACTATCAAACCACATACGATAAAACATGCCATAAAACATAAACTCATACTGCTTTTTGCTGTAATTTCATCTACATTATTACGTTTCTGGCAACTTTATTACTACGGTCATATGTTTTTATAACCAATTTTCTCGTCTCCCATTTATTTCTTTGAACATTTGCTATGGGACACCAGCTGATTTGCAAAACTGACTAGAGTGACATTTTCACAGTTCATGATTAAAGCAGGTTCGATATTGCACAAACCTTCGTATTAAGTCAAATATTATACAAATATGAAAGAAAATTGCTGACATTTCTACGAATTTGGATTATAATGACATGCTGTATGCATATCTAGTGCTCGGTAAAGAACCAATAACACCCAGGACACGTGCCAAACAAACTTCCCCTTAGTCTGAAGACTATAGGTTGTAAAAGAAATTCGAAAAGGACGCAAGATACAAATAGTGTCCATTGTCGATTAATGTGTTGGTCTGGTGCGAGGTGATATAGAGAGGACACACCTTTGAGACCGGTTCCTCAAAGCTATCATCCCCTAAGTCGATTTGTAAATCCAGGACTACAAGAAGGCATCGCATGTCATGACGGCTGAAACTGTATTTCATTAACTATATGCGATACCATACAATACTCTATCAGTTCCGGCTATACAATCTTATGGCTAATAGTATCGTTCTCTACACACACATATTGACCGTTCAGTTTCTAGTTACTGTTCATTCACCACAGGACATTTCATTACATCCATCTGAAGTGGAGATAAAACCTTATTTGTAGTAAGTCTCTGGGCTCACACGTTTTTAGCCGACGGCCAGGGACTTTTATTGATCAGCTTATTTAGTAACGATACAGTAGAGAGATGTCAAATAGTCTCGAAATGGTAAAATTCCGGCACTTTAGACTGTCCATTGACCGACATTCGTTGTATTTCATTGATATTTTCCCCTGATGTAACTAACTATATCAAAGAGATACGTTCACATTGGAGGATTGTCCTAACAGACCTACTGGGGAAAATCATTGTCATTCCTCTATCGACACTTATAAACTAGATTGACTGATTCAGTACGAAACGCTTTGCTCAAGGGTATTCTACTTAAACAAGGTACCCACCCAGCAAATATCCACTCTATTACCACAATCATAAAATGTAAAATGGTTTTGGTCTGTTGAAAAATTCATGTTTCTACAGAGTTAATTAATGATAACTGTTTGCCAGATACTACCAGAGGGCCTCATAAACCAGATAAATCTCAGAACTGTTTTTCTGATTTACTCCAATAAGAGCTCCTTTGAGGGTCATTTCGCGAATAAAAACGATGTACCCCTAGTATTTCATGGAGAAACTGATGTTCACATTTATGGAAAGGAATCCCCTTGAAGCCCCTTTATCATTATAGTCGGTATAACTTTCTGGGTTAAAATCCCGAACGAGCAATTAGTTAGACAAATCACTATAGACCAAAAATATTCACATGTTTTGAAGGCATTTTGTCTTGTGTTTCTTTTTCTATTATTACGATCCCGACATCTTTATTGGCAGTATAGCGATGTAAATATGTCTGAGCTGATACATTGGCAGATGTATTCAATCACCGTGTTAACAAAATGATGGTAACTTCGGTACTATTGTTTCACAGATAAAGATTCCAATATGTTGAATTACGCCGGCAATATAATAAACTGTTACAAAAACAATAACTGATGTATAAAGTAAATGCGTATTTATTGAGGGTACAAGCAATAATGACAGAGAAATATTGATTTGTAGTTGGAAACTATCACACCACAGACAATAAAACATGCCATAAAACATAAACTCATATTGCTTTTTGCTGTTATTTCATCTATAGTATCGCGTTCTGACAACTTTATGAGTAGGAACATCTATTTGTATAACAAAACTTCTCCCGTCTCATTTATTTCTTCATCATTCGCTATGGAACACCAGTTGATTTGAAAACCGGCCGTTTGACATTTTCACAGTACATGATTAAAGGGAGTTCGGTATTGCTCTAACATTTGTGTTATTAAGTCAACCATTAATATGGGCTACAACAAAAACAAAACAAATTGGACGAAAGACTGTCTAGAAATGTTGAATAAATAAACTTCCTCCAGTGCCATGAAAAGAACCAATAACACCAGTACAAAGACCAAACAAACTTTGCCTTAGTCTGAAGACTGTAGCTTGGTAACGAAGTTTGAATAGGACACCAGATTCAAAAAAGTGTCCATTTTCGATTAATATTTTGCTCTGGTGCGAGCTGATAGACGAAGACCACACCTTTGATAGCCATTCCACACATCTATCAGGCTTAAGTCGATTATAATTCGAGGACTTCCAGAAGGTATTGCGGTACGTGACAACTAAGGTAATCTCAGGCTGACATTGTAAAAAGATACCCTGTTCTGAATCTCGGCCGTTTGGTTAAGATGTATTTGTTTTCTGGTATCCATGTGATGAGTCCATTGTTCCGACGATCCTCAACAGAAACTGTATTTGGGTTTCTGTATAAAATACTCTAAAAAGCCGGAATAAGCAATCCTATAGATAACAGTATTATTCTCTTCACACATATATTGACCGTTCAGTTTCCATTTACTGTCATTCACCACAGAACATTTCATTACATCCATCTGAAGCAGAGATAAAACCTAATTTGTAGTAAGTCGCTGGCTCAGTCTTTTTAGAGACGGTCAGGGAATTATATCGACCAGCTTTAGTATAAAGTAACGATAGGGTTGAGAGATGTCAAATAGTCTCGAAATGGTGAAAATTCAAGACTGTCTTATTAGACGTACTGAGGAAGGTCATAGTCATTTGTCTATCAACCCTTATAAACTAGATTGATTAGTATGTAACGCCGTGCTTAAGGGTATTCTAGTTAAACAAAGTACGAATCCAGCATATATCCACTATATATAACCACTGTTTTTGCTCTGTTGAAAAATTCATGTTTCTACAGAGGTAATTACAGCCAACTGTGTGCAAGATACTACCAAGGGGCCTCATATACCTGATAAATCTCGAATTGTTTTTCGGATTTATTCCGGTCATTTCTAGAATAAAAACGATGTACCGCTTTTTGTTATGGAGAAAGAGATGTTCACATGTATGGAAAGGATTCCACTTGAAGCCCCTTTAGCATTATAGCCCCTATAACTTTCTGGGTTGTAATTCCGGACGAGCAATTAGTTGCTTTATCACGATATACAAAAATGTCCACTTGTTTTAAAGGCATTGCTTCTTGTGTTTCTTTGCAATTATTGCGATCCCCACATTTGTATTCACAGTATAGAGATATAAAAGTGTTTGGACCTCATACATTGGTAGATGTATAAAATCACCGTGTTAACAACATGACGGTAACCACAGTAGTATATTTTCACAGATAACGATTCCAATCTGTTGAGTAAAGCCCGCGATATAATAAACTGTCTTATGCATAAAAGAAATGCGTATTTATTCAGGGTACAAGCAATAATAACGAAGAACCATTGACTTGTGGTTTGAAACTATCACACCACTGACGATAAAACATGCCATAAAATATAAACTCATATTGCTTTTTGCTGTTATTTCCTCTACATAATCACATTTCTGACAACTTTATTACCAGGGACATCTATTTCTATAACCAATATTTGCCCCTCTCTTTTATTTCTTCATCATTTGCTATGGAACACCAGTTGACTTGAAAACCGGCATGCGTGGCATTTTCACAGTTCATTATTATAGGGAATTCGACATTGCACAAACCTTCGTATTAAGTCAAACATTAACATGGGCTAGAACTTTTATTATACAAATATGAAATATAATTGCTGACATATCTACGAATTTAGATTCTACTGACATATGTTGTAAGTATATTGGACGAAAGTGTGTATAGAAATGCTGAATATATAAACTTCCTCCAGTGCAATGAAAAGAACCAATAATACCAAGACAAGCACCAAAGAAACTTCCCTCTGTCTGATGGCTATAGGTTGTGAAATAATTTTGAATAGTACACATTTCTCAAAATATTAACCTTTCCAATTTTATCTTTAAAAAAGTGTCGATTTTCGATTAATGTTTTGGTCTGATGTGAACTGATAGGCAGATGCCCGTATCACAAAGTTACCATGTCCTAAGTTGATTCCAATTCCACTATTGAGAGTTTGAGAGTTTTTGTCAAAGAATCGTTCCTAGTTAGGCTCATTGTAATTGCGATAGTTGAAACGGGTGCATCGAAAAAGCAAAATTTGTTAAATTTAAATTAAATCTGGCCATGAATAATATTTTTTTAAGTTTCATAGCATACTACATGTATTTGGAAGTTTTCTGACCAAAAATGACAAGTTCCTTCTATATGGAACTATTACGGCCCGGAACTATTCCACCAGAGTCATGACTGAAGAACTTTATAGGGCTCCATTAGATTTATATTTTTCTTAGAATGAAGTTTTATGTCTCTTGGCCGTTCTGGGAACGGAATTTTTTTTATAACTTTAGTGGTTGACAATATTTTCAATTTAATAGAGTAAACAAGTGAGTGGTGGATTTTGCGTGTAGCTGCACAAATTCTAAGACCGTAATACCTGTTTCCTTTTCACCCATGTCTCCGGCCAACGAGTAACTATACATAAAAACTTACCGGTAGTCGTTCATATCCCGCCAAGCTGAGACTAATCTATATTATGTTACTTTTCAGGACAATCGACCATACTGAAAACACAAGACGTTAATGTATCGTTACACTAACAAATACTGTTCGTTTACAAGGAAACTCGTCTCCGACTAATACAAACTGGTATAGTTTTGTACGAAAGGCTTGTCTACAATAATCCGTCCATTGCGGTGATACAGGGATTGTCTTATCTTAGACAAGTATAGCTTGAATCAATGTGGCAACAACTGCCAGAGTTTTCCACTATCAGAAACTGTAAATCTAACAATTACCATATTCGATTGATTGAAATGTAAATTTGTACAGAGGACGACCGTGTTGTCTTAACTAACTTACCAAACTATTTTTGGAGAAGGTGGTAAGAAGAACTGAAACAGAAACAAAGCCACGGTTTGATTTCATAATGACAAAAAAAAAACTTTCGAAAATATTTTACAAAGTTAAAAGGCTAATTGTTGTAAAAAGGAATTAAAATATATATCATACCATACTCTTTTTATCTATAAAAATATATTTATAAAAATTAAATAACACCTAATAAAATCGGGCATTATATTGACGTTTTCTGCATCTTGTATGTTCAAACTGTGTATTCGACTATAAGACTATCCTTCTTAGTGGTCTTGTTATTGTAAGTTGTCCTCATAGTTCCAATAGAAAATAATATCATTGTCCGTTATCCGTTACGATAATTGGCTGAGAAGTATAATTAGTGTGAGTAGGGGGGGGGGGGGGGGGGGGGGAACA